>VMDR010001733.1:0-113434 GCA_007922815.1 Macrotus californicus
AATTTAAAAAAAAATTGATTGCCAGAATGGAGTGGGGTCATCATTAGGGAAGCAGGAGGTGGTATTTATAAATAAGTATTAAGTAATTTGTAGAGTGATTTGTTTCCTCTGTGGTACACTTAAAACTAACATGAAATGAGTCTTTCATCCCTTAAGCATGACATTGAGGGAAGAATGGGAAGCCAGCCTAGTGGTACAAATCTGCAGCAGATGCTCTGTATCTAGGTAGCAGAAATGGCTCTAATGACATTCAGTCCAAGAGCAATGGCATCTTCAAAAGAAAAAGTCTGTAAATAATCATGATCTAATCACCTCACCATCACCAGCAAATGGATAGGATAAGGCTTCATGAAGGACGTTTTCATGGCTTTAGGTTGTCAAGAAAGCTATTTAGAGAATTTGGAATTATGCTCAAGATTTTTTTTCTTGCTCCTTATTCTCCTGATGCACATCATGCAACTAAAATTATCTTAACAGTTTATTACAATCTTTTAAATGCACTTGCACAAGCTGAGACTGCAGAAATCTCAATTTTGTGGACACAGTTTACCCCTGACCCTTGGTTTGCTACTGAGTCCACAGTATCACCAATTTGGAGAGATTATACCTCTTTGCAGTTGGTGGCCATTTGACATCAGTGTTAATAAGGCTTAGCCTACAGGTTCAGTTTTCCTCTTGGCTTGGTCCCTGAATTGAGAACTGAGGAAGTATGGGACAAAGCCAGCAGGTGCACTCAAAGGATACCTGAGTCATGTGTATTTTCTTTTTTGAAAGCTGGATTATTGAGCCCACCTCAGTCAGGGATACTGAATGTTGAATTTAAATAAAACAATAACGTTACACTCGTTTTATTCATTGAAATTATAAAGAACCATGCAAACGCTAAAAAGGTGTATCTGGATTTATTGGGGCCAGAGGAAAAATGGCTGTTGTCATGAGGGCATACCTCATGTGATTGTCGATTATGTTTAGCACCATTAGAGAAGAACACATGAATAGCTGAGAGTAGTTTTATCTTTGCAGTGAGAGACTGTATATGGGGTAGTTGATGTCTTTGGAGATGACTTCAAATGAATGAAGAAAATGGCTGTGAAAACTAGCTAGGGCCTTCACTTTATCTCATGTCTGGTGGGCAACTTCTTACAAATCAGGCATAAAGAGAAGCAAAAAATAATTCTCCAGATTATGAGGTTATTCTTTCCAACTGGTACAACAATAGGTATGATGGTTACGTTCCTCAGTTTCCTGCCCTCCACTTTTGATTCTAGTGGCTCAGTTCAGTTGTCAGTGAATTTGTGATTAAGTATGTTAGATGGTCTAAGAGGATTTGAAAATGCCAACTTCAAAAGTGTTTTGAAGTATAGGAGTCACAACTGTCCTTGAAGGTAAGATTTACCGTGAAAATTCATAGAGATTGGAGAAGGCTAAGTTTCAAAATACAAATCTTGAAGCTAAGAATCCTTGTTGGCTGTCAGCAGACTGCTACAAACCAAGCTCTCTAAGAGCAGAAGACTGGCCAGCTCCTGTCTCTTCAGTCTAATCCATAAGCCTGTCAGCCCTACAACAGACTTACTTTTGCTTGATTTTCAGATGCCAGTTTAGTATAAGTACTCTTGGCCATGTTGATTAGCTTTCAACATTGTTTTGGTTTGAAAAACTTAACATTTTGTCTTCTTTTCCATGTTTCTTTTAAACTGCAAACTGAGAAGCTCAGTGTTCACACAGCTTGTTCTCAGTCTCAGTTTTAATTTCTCAGTTGTTCTTTTTTTCCAAGTCAATTTAAACGGTGTTTTTTTTTCTTTCTTAAACTGAATTTTGCTCTGTTATTTATAATGTGGAGAATAGGTACATAGGAACATAAGTCCCTCTTGGCATTAGGAGCAGTTGTTGCTATGTCCAAGTTTCATCCATGGATTTTTCTGGGATGGAAGGCATACCTAGTCCTGTGTTTGTTTAATTGGGCAGTGTAAGGTCACTGGCTCCGTTTCCTGAACACCTAATTATATTTTGCATTCCTTACACTTACGGGATGTCAGTCCAAAAGCTTTAAGTTGTGGAGAGGAAAGATGATAGTTTGACCATACTAGAAACACAAATGTTTTGATTTTTTCTTTTTCCTTAACAACTCCTCGGGATGAAATGTGTTCATGATACTTTTAAAAAATTGGTTATAGTCACTATGTTCATCATTCCTGAATTAGTATTCTGCCCTAGTCCCTGAAGGTAGTTTGATACACTAACTTTTGTTTTGCCTTTCTAGCTGTTAAGATAGATAATGATTATTGCAGAGTGCACATTTTTAAATGGTCTCCAGTGCGGACTGCTGAGCCCAGTGGTGGAGTGAGTACATTGAGGAAGAATGTGTCATTTGGAATCCAGGACCATTCAGCAAGGATAACTGCCTGATGATGGTCAGATGCTCAGACTCGTATGGCATACTGATGGCTCTCTCTCCCATTTCCCTACATCCCTACGAAGCAAGTTTTCACACCTCAGCTCCCCTAATGTGTCTGCCCTCATCTCCATTCCCAAAGCAGTGATCTCTTTGTGCCACTTCTGGGTGTCAAAAGGGGTTGAATGTCAGTGTGTGAGTGCAGCAGACCTATGTAATGATTTATGGGAAGCAAATTTGTTTGCCAACTCTTTGAAGTGTAGAAAGCTTTAACTTGCAGTTTATGATTTTGCAAAGTAGTAATATGTAGTTCAGATTTGACTGGCAAATATAAAATCACTGAAAACAATTTGTCATTTTTAATTTTCTTTATTAGATTTTTTTCTTCCTTTACTCATACTGCAGAATAAGTCAAGGACGCAGACTCATACTAAATTGATCACCTTGTGTCTGGCTTTTATGGGAATTACATCCTTTTTTCACTCAACATACATTAAAGGAACACAAAATTTTAGGAGAGCAAACTAATACCTTTAACTTAACTAGGAATTGAAGTTCATTGAGGAACAGAACATGCAATTTTCACATGCTTTAAGGTATGACTCATCCCTGTTAAAGTTGGGAGGCTCAGCACTACACCCGGATCGCTTAATTTTATGTCCTTCCCTGTTTACTATGCCTGACCTTCAAGATTTCATGACTGATGCTGAAATGGAAACCAACCAGTGCTGAAATTTGGGGGAAAATGACTCTGAAGAATGCGAGGGGAAGTAGGAACTCATTTCTAGCATTCCTAACCTGCCTTGTCGTGCCAGCTCCACTGCAGGCAGAGGAGAAGAACTGAGTTCGTGGGAATTGCCGGCTAAGCCTCACATCTGTCTGTAATGTTTTTAGAAAATTTCAGGTAAGTGAGATGTCTGTTTTGAAGAAAGACTCTTAGGTATTTTAAATCCAATTCCATATTCGTAAAGATGGACAGTTGCTTTATTCTGAGCTTCAAAAAGCCTTGCCCTCGTTAGGTGTGCTGCTCAGTGTCGTGGAGGAAGTGGAGTTGCCCCAGCTGACGGAGCTTTCCCTCAGCAGTTAGGCTGGAACTTCAGTCGAAGCATATAAAGTGCCAATTTTTGTTGTTTAATGCTCAAAAACTTTGTTAAAAATTATTTGAGTTTTAATTTTATCCCTCGCTGTACCTATAGAAAAACTTTTAAAATGCTTCAAAGTTCCTACTAGATTACATTTGCATTATACATAGTCAAGTAAGAGTGAAATTATGGGGCTTTATAGGTCTTTATTAACATCACCTTGATTGGTTTTATAGATAATTTTTTAATTACTTGAGTTGGTGTAGTTATTACACACACACGTAATAGACACTGTGCAGGGGCCTGGAATACAAAGATGGACTAGCACACAGTTTGTGGTCTCAGTTTATTTTTATTGACATAATACAGATGGAATTCTAGTTTAGGGGATTATAATCAAATGAGGCCAATTTCATTTCTCCATCAACAGTTCCTTCTAACTAGCGTGTTAATCTGAATATGACTAATTATGTTTGAAAGATCCTGCACACACGTGCACTTGTGTGAGAGAGACGATTACAAAACACTTCCTATGTGCTAGCTGCTGTCGTGAGCTCTTCACATAACTACCATGTAAGTGCTATTGTCAAACCCATTTTTCTTTAGTCATTGAGGCAGAGGAGTTAACGGCCCAGTTTGCACAACTGTGATCTAAGACCAGTATTTGAACCAAGAAAAGCAGATTGCAGAGCATGCCCTTCTCATTTGTATGATATTTATATGTAGCACCTGGCTGTGAGGACCCATAAAACATTCCAAATTCTTAATAAAATGTGTGTAGTTTTAAAAAAGGAAAGTTCCAATAGTACAAAGGGGCTAAAGATGTAATAATTATTTTAGAGAACCAAAAATTCTCTTTCTTTGGCTCTAAGTCATTTTTCTTGATGACCTCCCCCATAGCCCATCCTCCCAACCCCAGCAGACTGTGCGCACATCAAAATGAAAGAACTGGGAGAGGAGCAGAGCGGCTCATGGTTTCAGTTTATACTCAGAACCTTCCTACTGTGCCCCCAGCTCACCCCTCTTTTTTGGACTGTATGTTTTATCTGCTAAATCGTGAGAAAATATGGCTGCTGAGAGTTTTTCTAGGGTTCTTTTGTAAAGAATAGATTAGTCTCTGCAGAAATAAAGAAAAACTGCTTTGAGAACCTCAGGTAGGTAAATGTGCTTCCTATTGTATGCATAGTTTATTTGAAGCTTCTGCACCGCTGTGCCCTGTTGGCATATTGTAAATCCATTTGGTCTTTAATAAACTGTTTTCTGAAGTGAGTGGTTTTTTGGTCTCATTTCCCATCTGGTTGTGTATCTTCTTTGGTCACCTTCTGTATGTTAATTGTCACCCCTTCAAAACTGATTTATAAGAGCCCTGGCCAGGTGGCTCAGGTCATTGGAGTGTCAAAGGTTGCAGGTTTGATTCCCAGTTGGGGCACATGCAGGAGGCAGCTGATGATTGTTAGGAACACCTACTATATACCTAGTATTGCTTAGGATTAGTAGTATATGTTTATATAATATATAATTTTTTAAAAATGTATATCACACATATAAAAACTTTGATCTTAAGCTCAATGAAGGTGCCACCCAGTACTAAAACTTCACAAATTTTTAAAGGAAAAAGTAGATACAAAATCAATGTGAACAATGGTTGATTGTATATCTTAAGCAGTTGTGACAAGAAATCTACCCTGGTGAAACCACGTTAACTCTTCTGTGAATAATGAAATAAATGAGAAACAATTTTGACCATATTCTAGATCCATGCTTCTCAGACTTTAATAGATCTGTGAGCCACCTAGGGATCTCGCTAGAATTCAGATTTTGGTTCAGTAGGTCTGGGGTCACCCTGAGAATCTGTATTTCCTTTCTATTTTTTTATTGAAATAATTCACTACTTAAAAGTATTCAATTTGATTTTTTTTTAAAGCATGCGACTGTTACCGATGTCTTAATCAGGACATTTTCTTCTTGCCAAAAAAGAAACTGCACTTGTTAACAGTCACCCTCATTCACCACCACCACCACCACTCTCAAAGTCTCTGGCAACCACTAATCTACTTCGTGGCTCTTTGGGTTTACCTACTCTGTGCATTTCCTATACATGGAATCATACATTATGTGGACTTCTGTAACTGGCTTCTTAATATGTTTTCTGGGTTCATCCATGTGTTTTGTATATCAAGTACCTCATTCCTTTTTATGGCTGAGTAATACTGCCTTGCATGGACATGCCATATTTTATTTCTTCATCAGTCGATGGACATTTGGGTTTTCTGCTTTTTGACTATGATGAATACTGCTGTTAAGAACATTCGTGTACGAGGTTTTGTGTGGATGTGTGTTTTTGTTTCTATAAGAAATATACGTAAGAGTGGGCAGTTATATGGTAGCTTTTTAAAGAAAACTGGTAACAACATGAGATCTACTTTCTCAAAATTGGAATTGCACAATATTAACTCAGCACAATGTTGTACAATGGATCTAAGTCATAAAGTTAACATTTTGCAGAACTAAATTTCTAAAGTGACTGTACTATTTGAATCAGCATTTCTAATAAGCTCCCAAGTGATGCTGGATAGTAGGCTGTAGGTTACATTTGGGCATCTGTAAACAGGAACATGAACTTTAACTTAGTTCAGTGGGCAGTGTCTGGCCAACAGCAAAGGAGTGGGCTCTCACAAGGCCTTTTGCCTCATTTCTTCTAACAGTCATTGCATGTTAGTTGAAAGGCAGTTGTACATTGAGAATTCCAATATAATTAGCAAAATATTAATAAAGATCTTTGATAGTGTACAAAATTCTGGGTGGCTCTTCAATATGCTGATGATAGCATTTGGGGGGAAATACATGAGTGAATAGCAGAATCTGAAAATGTGTGCATTCCCTTCCAGTTGAGTTCAACAAATGTTTTGATGGGAAATGCATACACATCAATGCAAGTGTACACACAAGTGATTTAATGCATTGTGAACATTAGATCAAAGGAGGTCAGATTCAAGGAAGACCTCAGGAGACTGGGACTCCAAAACCCAGTCCTGTTACTCGTTCAACTAAGATTTGACTTACTGTGGAAGATGCAGGTTCTGGGCTTTGATCCACAATTTGATAGGAAAGTCTAGGTGGGCAAAGAGCAAATATGCCATGAAGTGAGAGGAGAGAAGTGCAGGTTAAAGGTCACTGGTGAGTCAGATGAGGTAGAGATGACTTACACTTTGTACGATACGAAGTCAGGGTGACGGGGGTAGCAGGTGGTAGAAAGGTTTGGGGATGACATTTGGAGTAAGCGAGAATTTTAGAAATAGAGATGTATAAGAAGGATGAATTCTAAGACTCTAAGGCACAGTTCTCTGGATTGGCCATTGGTTCTGTTCAGCTGGACTCAGTGGAGCTGAAAGTCAAAGAAGTAGGAAATAACGGGTGTAAAGATAAATTGGGACATGAAAGTTGGTGCCTTTAGTGGAGGTGCAGGGTGCTTGTTCTGGTCCTCGGTTTTCACAAAGTGTATTACCTGGTATACTCTTAAGTCCTAACGTATACACGCCATTGTTGGGAATTGCTAACTGCCCTGCAAACATTGATTTATGGAGTACTCTTCAAAGTAATTTCTTACGACATATTTTCAACCTCTTTGGCTATTTTTCAAACAAGATCTAATTGTTTTCCCCATTCCAGTAGATAAAATTGCAGGACAAAATTGCCATGAGTTATATTGAACAAGTTTTCACGTGCCTTGGGAATTCTTTGTGTATCATCTATTGCTGCATAACAAATTACCCCCAAAATTTGGTTTGTTTATTTAGTTTTTTAATGTAATTTCAAGTTTGTTTTAGGGATAGTTTTGGCATCAATATTCATACTTAAACAGAAAGGCTAAGAATTAATGAGCTATTGGCCCAACCTAAGGATGAGGTATTGAAAATGGTAATAGCATACTTGTAACATTTCTACCTTTTGTTTGCAGTATGTTTTGGTGCAGAGCTGAAGCTGAGGCGTCCTCATATTGATTATGTTGCTGGGTTCCCTTCAGTATGAGTTCTCACCTGGCAGTGAAGACAGGGTCACTGAAAATTTTTCCAAAATTAATACACTCAGAGTTTTATCTAGGGAGGATTTTCATACATCTAATGCAAGAGGCATCATTAAAAGACTTTTCCTCATTCTTTATATTCACAAGTTTTCTTTGCAGTGTGAGTTCTCACAGGTTTCCAAAAGAATGTGGAAAAGGGAAAGGTTTTCCAACACTTATGATATTAAATAGGACTTTCCAGGATCAAATTCTCATGTCTTAAAAGTTGAGAGAACATTCAGAGCTTTCTCATAGTCACTATATTCAGGGTATCTCACCATCATTTGCTCAGTAATGTGAACGCTTATGCTGTAAGGTTTTCCACGTTCTTCATACGAGTGCCCAAACTTAGGAATTTAAAACAAACACATTGTCACATACAGTTGGGCTGGCTTGGCTGTAACTAGGAGTTACAAGAGTGGCATATCTGAGCAGTGTGGCTCATGGTCTCCAAGAGGCTGCCGTCATCCAAAGGCTTGACTACGGGGGGTGGAGGATTTGCTTTGTTTGTTCACAGGTGCGTGGCAATTTGTGCTGGTCGTGGGCAGGACATCTTAGTTCCTGGCCCAGTGGACCTCTTTGTTGGACTGACTACTCATGACTTGCAGCTACCTCTCACACGCCAACCTGAGTGAATCATGTGTAGTGAGCTTCCATTTCTACAATATTCTATTGGTCACACAGGTCAAACCCATTCAGTATGGGAGGGGACCACAACAAGAGCAAGAATATCAGGAGGGGAGAATCAACTCCCCATTTTGGGGTCTGCCTCCCACAACTTGGAATAAGTTTAAGGCCATGTGCTGTCCTGTTAAGCCAGGTTTATAAAGCTGGCCTTTGGTATATGAACTTAAAAATGCTTACTTGTGATTCCTAGTGTATTTTAATACTCTATGCAGCAGTGTCAAACTCATTTCACCAGGGGCCACATCAGCCTCGCAGTTGCCCTCAAAAGGCCCAATGTAATTGTAGGACCGTATAAATGTAACTACTCCTTAACAGTTAAGCGAGAGCTCAGCACTGTCATTGGATAGAAACAAGGTGCCGGGCTGGATTAAACAAGGTGGAGGGCCGGATTCAGCCCGCGGGCCTTAGGTTTGCCCCCTGTGCTTTACAGTGATTTTTCCAAAAGTATTGTGACTTAAATGCAAATAATTAGTGTATGTATAGCATTTTTGACAATTGGGTTGGCAGACATTTTTCTAAGATTCATAGGCTGCTTAATATCTCCACTGAGGTGAGTTTAGTATGTTTTAAGTGTACATGAGGTGCTAATATTTGTTCAACTGAGTTGAAAAGAGTGAATTCTCTTTTGGGCTTATTTGATAAGGGAATGGCAGGAATTAAGGATTGATTTAGAGGCAAGGAAAAGAAGAGTCAGGCATGACCACTAGGTTTCTATTTAGATTATCTGGTAGGTGGTAGCTAGGAACGGACCTGGGATCAAGAGGGGTGACAAAGGAATTTGATCACCATTAGTGTAATGTGTCTCTGGAGACACCAAAAAGTTGTATTTGGAACTCTACCTACATGTAGTTTGAGGCTCAAGGCAATAGAGAAACCTCCAGGAGAATTGGGAAACAGGAGCAACACTAAGCCCAAGGGAGAGGAGTTTCCTGAAAGGGAACGGTCAACAGAATGAGAAAGATGATTGAAATGTGTCTGCAGAAATTGGCGATATGATGTCAGAGGAACAGTGGGGGGAGAACAAATTTCTTGTGTGTTGAGTAAGGTGAGAATGGAGTAGTGTATATTCTTTAACTGAAGGAGAGAAGAAACAGGAGGTAATGGAGAAATGAAGCTTTTTTTTTCAAGATTGGGAATGGCAGTTGAAAACAGGAAGATTAAAACTATGAGAGGGTGGTTCTGGATGCTCAGGTGGTTGGAGCAGCGTCCTGAGGCACCAAAGTGGCAGGTTCTGTCCTGGACGGTGGACGTGCAGGAGGCAAGCAGTGAAATGGGTGCATGGATGGGTGAAACAAATCGATGTTTCTCTCCTCTCTCTCCTCCCCTCTTTTCCTCTCCCCCTTCCTCTATCTCTCAAAATCAATAAATTTGAAAAATTTTAAATATGATTGGGGATGGTGACTGCTAAACCAAGGCCCCAGAGAAGATGGGAGTGAATGGAATGGAAGGCCTTGAAGGAGTGGACCTTGGACGAGAGGACATCTCATCCTCTGAGACTGGAGGTAAGAATATATAAGTTTGCAAGGTGAGAAGGGGAGATTTGAGAGTTCTTATTTGAAACTTGTTTGCTTTAAATACTGAAGTTTTCAAGAATAACAGTTTCACTTTGTCTTAAAAGTCCACCAGAAGAGGAATGCAGTATTTAATCACTGCTACCTCATGTGTCAGGAAGCCGTATCACATCGACCAGCTGTGAGGCCTCAGGCCTGCCCTGTAACCTGGATGGACTGGCCTCATCTCTTATGAACAATGCACTAGGTGCTCTTTGAGGTTCCGACTAGCTCCTTGTTACTGTGACTAGTCCATCTAAATCACATTTCTCAGTGAATATGCTGTAGGCATTCAATTTGGCTCATTAACTACTTTTAAGTATGTTTCAGTGATACCTTTAAATTATTCTGTGGTATCAGGTAAACCTTGTATGTGATTTGGAAGATACCCTAATTTCTGGGAATGTGTGACCAGGGAATAATCTGGGCTTCTGGTTTCTCTTAGGGAAATTTTAAAGTGCTAATACCTACCTTACTTAATCTTCACAATGGATCTATTATGTGTGTGAAACACTCATTGTGCTTAGAAACTCTGCAAGAATTCAGTAAATAATAGGTCCAGAATTTTGTATTCCACATCTTTATGATCAGATGTGTGTAAGAATTCAGAAATTTTTAGATTTAAGAAGCTACTCTGGGGCATAGGCACTTGTATATGATGTTATTCCCCAGCAGGATCTGGGGCAGCACCCACAGTCAAACACATTAATATTTCTCCAAGAAAAACATGATAAAAAATATAATTCCATATCAGTTTTGGTTTTTCCTCCAAGTGAATTTTATACCAAACAGAAACATTTTTTTTTTTACTTTTTTATAACTTTTTGGATTTTAGGATTGCCAGTAAGTATTACGGACCTGCTCAAAAGTGAATCAGCACATATTTATTAAGGCCTACTTCTGTGGCCAGCTCAGTCTAGCACTATGGGTATTACCAGCAAAGAATAAGCCTTGAGGCCTGTCTTTCGTCTGCTCTGTGTTGTTTGGACCATACCTAGAATCTCTCATGAGGTGCAGAGTAGAAAGAAGGGCATGGGTAAGTGAATAGGAAACTGGGCAAAAGACTTGAGTTATAGAAGAAGATATTTCAGTGATGACTAAACATGAAAAAGTGCTCAGCCTCCTTTGGAATAGGGAGATGTATATCAAAACAACAATGACATGCTGGCCACTCTCATGAGTGGTGGAGAAAAGAAGTCTGCTAATGGCAAATGCTGGTGAGGAGCTCACATATTCACTGCTGGTGGCAGAGTAAATTAGAGAAGCCATTTTATAAAAACCAATTTGTCTTGCCTAGTAAATCTGAGGGTTTTTTACATGGGGTAAACATGGACCCCATGATACAGTATTGCTACTCCTTGAAGTCATACCCTAGGGCAATGCATCAGGATACATATACAAGAATGTTACGGAAGAGATACAGAAGACTTGTAGAGTTTGATTTCTTGGTCTGCATGGTGATTCCATGGGTATTTGCTTTATAAGTATGTATTAATCTGGTACATTTGTATTAGTGTTATGTTTCACAATCAAAAAGGGTTTTAAAAAAAACATACAGGCTTTGGAGCTAATCTATGTCTAAACTTACTAACTTTGTGATCTTGAGCAAAATAATTAACATCTTGCAATATGGTAGGGATTATTGAGGCAAGCTATTATAGTGCCTAATGGTGCTGGTAATATATTAGGTTGGCCAAAAAGTTCCTTTGTTTTTTTTTTCTCATAAGATGGTTCTAGTAGCACTTAGTTGTCTTTAACTTCATTTGAAACAATTTTGTTAGACTGTATTGTGACAGCTGTCATATCTGCATTTTTTAAAAAGCATCAGAATTGGTAAGTTTTGGTGTAACCATTTTAATATTGAAGATAGAAGAAAATATACAACATTTTAGGTATATTATGCTTTATTATTTTAAGAAAGGTAAAAATGCAACTGAAATGCAAAAACCAGATTTGTGTAGTGTATGAAGAAGTTGCTGTGACTGATCAAACGTGTCAAAAGTGGTTTGTGGGGTTGCGTGCTGGACATTTGTCCTGGACAATGCTCCATGGTCAGGTAGACCAGCTGAAGTTGAGAGCAATCAAATTAAGACATTAATTGTGAACAATCAATGTTTTACCACACAGAAGATAGCTGAAATACTCAAAATATCCAAATCAATAAAGTTATTGGTGATGGGGGAGGAGAAGTGGGGGGGGAAATGCAGACAACTGTAAATGAACAACAATAAAGTAATTAAAAAAAAGTTATTGGTGAAATGAAAAATGTGTCTTTTATTTTATGGAAAAAACTAAGTGGACTTTTTTGCCAACTCAATATTATAATAGTATCTTTCTATGTACCAGCATTGTGCTCTAAGCACTTTAAATAAATGACCTAATTTTATCCTTATTACATCCATATAAGGTTGATGCTATTATTATTGTATTTTTTGTACACAAAGGCCCAGGGAGGTTGTGTCAGGAAACTGGCCTATTTGCTTAATGACCAACTCACCAAATTTACTTTTACTTCTTGTTAACTATAAACTTTATAATAACTCATAATGAATTCAACAATTTTAATAGCTTTTAAGACTATTTCAAGCCAGTTTTACTTGACCAGCTTTCATTTTAATCAGCTTTTAAAGGCATGCTCCTTTTGTTTCTGCCCTAACTCCCTGCTGTTACAGCGGCTGCTGTATCTTAAGGGAGCTGAAGTAGAAAGAGGCCTCCTTCCCCAGGGAGAAGGAAGGAGGGTCAAGCTAGGCCTGGGCTGCTGATCCCAGAGATGGGTGTGTATTAGAAGACAAGAAAATAAAAGATCCGACAACTCTATGAAGTAGGGCAGGTAGGTGACATTCAAATCAAGCCAATTTCCCCAAATCGCACAACGAGTGAACTGACAGCCGATAGCAGAAGCCAAGCCTTTTCATTGAAAGTATCACCCCTTTGGGGGGCATTCTTGTTTAATCAGACAACTGAGCACAGAGAATCTTACACTAAGAAAGGAATGTTTAAAGATGGAATTTCCCATGACATGACCAAAATGACTATACTATATTGCAATATCGTTACCACCATAGCATTAGCCAACACCTTCATCATGTCACATAATTACCATTTCCCAGGCCTTTTGATAATGAATGATGTGAGAACCTAGGTTCAAAATTAAAACTAGGAGCACAAGGGGCATTAAGAAATAGAAGTATGACAACTTCTTCTGGCTCCATGTCCTGTGTTCTTTCTAGTAGCTTAAAGTTTCCTTATAAATGCTTATTGAATAACTAAAAATAGAGGGGGAAATAAAGGACTAGCAGGCAATCTTCCCCAAACGAGAAAACGATTCGGTAGGAAAGAATGTTATTCCCCACTCTGACCACCAGGTGACACTATTTGCACAGCTTTTGGTTGCTTTCTAGACTAGAGCTACTGCCACCCATGTGTACAGGGATGTTTACGAAGCTGTCAATAGCTCACAGAAAATCTGTCCTCACATTTCAAAGATCTGTTAAAGTTTTGTTTTTCCCTTGACACTCACTGTTTTGAACTCTGTGTGAAAAGGACTGAGTATTCCCACTACCCACATTACACTAGTCCCAGCCCTTGAGTGTTAGGTCCTCCCATTCAAAACCTTTAGCTTTCACTTTTAGGGATTAATTGCACTTCTTGGCTAAAAAGACACTTGTTTAATTCTACCCTGCCTTTTATAGATGCTTATTTTATTTTATATAAACACCTGTTAGGATAACAAAAACCACCTCCAAATCATCAAGTGACGTTAGTGATTCTGTTTTTAAAAAGAAATTCCTTTGAGTTCCTTTTGACACCAAAATATATTTCAACAATTTCAACCCAGTTCAATCCAAATATTCTGCTTTAAACAGCTCTCAAGGACAGAGGTAAGAAAGGAAGGGAATCAATTTAGGGAGGACACTGAAAATATTCTCTTCTACCCGCTCTTTTTTTTACCTTTCCCTCCTTTCCCTGCTACTTTTTCCTACACTTTTCTTTTTTCCCTTTCCTGTTCTGTCACATTGTGATACGCCTTTGGGTTTATTGATTTGAGAGAGAGAGAGACATTGATTAGTTGTTCCACTTATTTATATATTCATTGGCTGGTTCTTGTATGTGCCCTGCCAGGGAATTGAAGATGCAACCTTGGCATGTTGGGGTGACACTCTAACCAACTGAGGTTCCCACCCAGGGCTATTCCCACATTTTATTATGAAACTTTCAAATGTAGGGAAAAGTTGAAAGAAGTTACAGTAACTACTCCAATAGACACCACCTGGATTCTCCAATTATTTCACAATGCTTGCTTTAGTACATATCCATCTATCCATCCGCCATCAACCAAGTCATCTGTGACCCACTTCACAGTAACTTACAGACATCAGCACACATCTCCCAAACAATTCAGTGTGTCATTGGCCTTTCAGTCTGCCTGCCCACATAAGTCTTTTGGGTTTACATCTTTTCTACAAAAAATACTGTGTACTTTCAGGGAAGTTTAGTGGAAGTTTCTTTTGCTTGATGAAACAGCATCTTAATTTCTTGCCTTGGTCCTGCCAAGCATCATAGTGCTTCTTGTAATATGAAGACTACTTATTGGCCAACTTCCTCCCTCGGGGCCCATAGGATGGCCAAGGTTTGGCTAGTCATTCACTGGTGACCATGGTAGTTCATTGTCTTTGGCTAGACAAAGTCCTTAATAAGCATCCCCATGCTCCACACTCCCTAACTTGGCTTCTTCCACCTGCTGTGTTTTTTGAGTGAGGCTCTTGTTTCTTCCCACATGGATTAGGGAACAATGTCAGTTTCCAGAGCGGAGTGTGTTGCTATGGGAACCTAAAGTTATTTGGAGTTGCAAAATGATAGCGAGTAATCAGTGACACAACCTGAAACATTCCATAATTGTCCCTGGAGAATAATAAGGTAAAATGTTTTATTCTTAGATGAGGGAACTTCAGGGAGACAGTGACAGAGCTGCCAGGGGTTGGGAGTAGGTGGCTTCTGGTGGCTAAGACAGACTCCTAGTTTTTCCTGGTATATATCTCTTAGACAAGTTATTTTTTCTTTCTGTGGTACAATTTTCTCTTCTTGAAGATGGGACATGGTTTCAGCCTAGAGCTGAGAGGGACCTTGGAGCTATCTAAAACTGTGGGATTCTCCGAAGCAGATGATGCCCGCACAGCACTTACCAACTTTTAACCTATAATACCCCATTTACTTATCAATGGTGTCTGTTGTTCACTGTCCGGCTCCCTCTGCTAGGACAGGGATCTTTGTGTTTTTGGTTTACCAAGCACCTACAATGTGTCTGGCACATAGGAGGGTCCCACATACTTGCTGAAAGAATAAAGGAATGTGTTTTGATTAATTGGCAAATTAACTAAATGTATTCATTTTTCCCATCAATGGTGAGTAAAGTTTTATTGATTTAGAATCTTGAATCTCTGAAATGAACCTCTGAATTATTTCAGAGGTTCAGCTAAGTTCCTTAGAGGTGTTTGCCAACCCAAGTAAGTGGACTCATACTTCAGGAATATTTTTCATACTCTGGGGTGAAATAAAAGTTGTCTGACCAATTATTTTTGTTATGTTTTCACATAATTTCAAAGTTTAGAAAATGTACAAGCATACTGCGAGGGATTCCCTATAACCCCTGTCTGGATTCTTGTTTACGTTTTCCCCCGTATGCTTCCTCATTTCCCATGTGTATGTGTGCCTCTAAAACTGGAGAGTAAATTGGAAACAGAGTGTACCCATAATCATACATATTTCATGTGTATCTTTTAAGGTCAAAGACATTTTCTTGCATTACCACAGCTCAGCTATGGAAATCAGGAAATTGAACATTGATAGAGTACTATTATCAGATCCACAGCCCGTTTGTAAATTTCATCAACTGTCCCAATTACGTTCTTTACAGCTATTTTTACCAATCTTGGATCCAAGCCAGGATCACACATGGTATTTAGTCGTCAGTCTCCTTTAATCCGAAGTTGTTCTTCATTCTTTGTGCTGTTTTTGAAGAGTACAAGCCAATCGTTTTGTAGATTGTCTCTTGATTTGGGATGGTCTTCCCATTTCCTTGTGATTGAGTTCGGGTTATATGTGCGTATTTAGCAGAAACACTGCAGAAGTGACTTCACGTCCTCGGTGCAGCACGACAGGAGGTACATTGGTTGGCATGTCCCAATATTACTGATGTTAACTTGAGTCACATGGCTAAGATGGTGTCTGCTGGATTTCTCCATTGTGAAGTTACACTTTTTCCCTTAGAAGTTACCAAGTATTTTGTGGGGATACTCTGAGACTACATTCCTCATCAAACTTTTACCCACTGGTTTTAACATCATTCCTTCTATGTTTATGAGTTATCGGTCTACTATAAGGAAGAATTTTTTCTTCTACCTGTTCATTTATGTGGTAGAACTCACAGGTTCTTATTTTATTCTATGGTTTATAATCCATCACTGTCATTCATTATTTTATTGCTCAAATTGTCCCAGATTTCTGGCCAGCCATTTGCCTTGGAAACAATTTTATACGAACCATCGTCTCCAAGTATGGTTTTTAAAGAGATTTTTAAAGGTAGGAATAATTAAGTAAAAAGAATCATTTGGGGCAATTTTTAGTACCAAAAATCATCCTATATAATGAAGTATGTTAAAAAAGCAAGAGAAGCCCTGGCTGGGTGGCTCAGTGGATTGGAGCATCATCCCATGCACCAAAAGGTTGCGGGTTCAATTCTGGTTAGGGGTTAGGGCACATACCTAGGTTGTGGGTTCAATCCCTGGTCAAGGGGTCAGGGTGTATATAGGAGGCAACTGATCAATGTTTCTCTCTCTTCCCTCCTCTCTCTCTCTCTCTCTCCCAAATAAATTAAAATAAAGCCTATCGTCAGGTAAGGTTAAAAAAGTGGTGTACATATAATGGAATATTATTCAGCCTTAAAGAGAAAAGAAATTCTGACATATTCTACAACTTGAGGACATTATGCTAAGTGAAATAAGCCAGACACAAAAAGACAAATACTGTATAATTCCGCTTATATGAGGAAGATTAATCAATACCATAGAGCCTGAGGGTGGCGAGGTGGTTGCCCGGAGCTCGAGGGAAGGGAGAATGGGGAGTTAGTGTTCGATGGGTAAAGAGTTTTGGTTTTACAAGAGGAAAAGACTTACGGAGGTGCACATGGTGATGATTGCACAACATTATGAATATATTTAATGCCAGCATTGTGAATGTCTACTTAAAATGGTTAAGATGGTAAATTTGATATTCTGTGTATTTTACCACAATTGGAGCTTAAAAAAAAAAAAAGATTGAGTTAACTAGATAATTCCCTGTCTGGGCAACTCCAAACATGTTGATCAAGGAAGTGTCACCATAACCACTTAATTATGCCAAGTACATTGTAGGGATGGAAAGCTTTTCCCTTCTCCCCTTGTAGGTTTCTCAGCTGGTCTAGTGATTAAATTGACATAAGACAGTTTAATGAGAGAAAAACAAAGTTCATATGTACAGGAGCCCCATAAAAATAGGAGACCCAAAGAAATAATACACTTGTGAAGAATCAACAAGACAGAGAAGTTTGGACTTGGATGCCCTGGCTGGGTGGCTCAGTAGGTTTGACCATCATTCCATACACCAAAAGTTTGTGGGTTCGATTCCTGGTCACAGCACATACCTAGACCGTGGGTTCCATCTCCCATCGGGGCACACACGGGAGGCAACTGGTTGATGTTTCTCACATTGACGTTTCTCTCCTCTCTCTCTCAACTGAATAAACGTAAAACATATCCTCAGGTGAGGATTAGAAAAAAGAAGTTTGGATTTGAGGTAGTAAATTAGTGAAGAAGAGCTAGGTTTGTTCACATAGCCTTCTCAGCCTTAATTTCCTGATCTTTAGGGATAAGGATGCCTTCTACCTTCCCAGTACAGGGGGGCACCTTTCACATGGGAGATTTACCTCCTGCTTTCAGGGGGACAAAGGAGGGCCAGAGTGTCCCTGCACTGGCTGTTCTTTAAGTAACTTTGTTTCAAAAAAATCAGTATGCGAAAGTGGCATATTTTGGGGTGGCATATTCAGCTGCCCTTCAACATAATTTCCAACTTGATTGCGGCTTTGGCAGTGGCTTGGGAATTAGGTTAATTGTCACCTGCCGGTAGAAGTCTGAGAGGTATTACCAAATCGTACACCTATTTTCCTTCCCTAACTAACCTGTAAGCTGTCCTCAAGGGAGTGGTGGTAGGGGAAGTATGGCTTTCCATGTTTCTGACATTCCTCAGCCACCTCCTGCAGAAGGACATGGATTGGGGCAGGGTACATCCTTGAACTTTGGCCCAGCATAGGTTTTCCCCAAATCAGTCTTTTGAGGGTTCATGCTTCATTTGTCCTAAGTGCAACAAAGATGAAATGAAAAGCTTTGTCATAGAGTCGTGCTTGGGAGACAAGCCAAGGAATAAGGCAGCCTCAGCAAAGTGAACTGAGTTATTTTTCCTCTACACCACCACCACCACCCCCCCCCCCCCCCCCCCCCCCCCCCCCCCCCCCCCCCCCCGTCTGGTGGCAGGGCACCTTTTGATGTTTCCTAATTCTAGGAAGCTTTGTAATGCAATTCAGGGCAAGGAGGGGGAAAGGTAATGAGGGCAAGAACAGAGATCTTGTTTCCCAGCAAATAGGATGAAGACCAGAGTGCTAGGAGAATACCAATTTCTCATTCAGACTAGAAAGGCAGATCTCCAGGAGGAAATCAGCTCTTTCAATGGAGGCATGTTTGCTTGCAGATATTTATCAGAGTAGAGCTTCACCCTGTGGTAGAAGCCCCCACAGCTCTTTTCTCCCTCCATGGAACCAGGGCTCGCCCTTGGCCCTGGACAGGGATAGCCCAATGGGAGCCAACAGTGACAGAGAAGAGAGAAGGGAGAGTGTTAGGGAGCCTGGGCACGTCTGCGCGGGACACCCTCTCTTTGTGACTCAAGTCACATTCGCAATTCTAAAAGCTGAACAATCTCTGCTTCCCGCACTGTCTTCCCAGGGCCCAGAGAGACAATGGAAGGGAAAAGCGGTATAAAATGCTGCCCAGGCGCCATCAGTGACTGGCTCAGGAAGAGTTCGCCAACCTCTTTCTTCAGGTTTCTTCGCTCCAGCCCACGGCTTCTCCACTGAGACACTATTGGCATTTTGGACTGGATAATTCTTTCTTGAAAACCACTGTTGCTAATGAAGTGGTGGCGTCAGAGCTCCTCATCTGCACCAGCTCCTTCCAAAGGCCCGGCAGAGGCCCTACCAAGGTGTTCACAGGGTAAACAGGTATGTAAAATGTGCAAAAGCAAGATCTTTTAACTGCAGTTAAGACCACTCATGGTTTCCTTTTACTCCAACACTTCAAACCAAAATTTGTTTTTTTTTTAATTCTTTATCCTTTTCTGAAAGATGGTCCCTGATGAGGTTCAGGACATACTACCTCATAATGTGGCACCTTGGCATATGAAGTATTTTCAGTGGAAGGAATTCGAGACAAAGGCAGGAGCAGGATGGCCACTGTGTTCTTTGTCTCCAAAACTGGTCATAAAATTCCTACGTGAGAGGGGCCCTCCCTACCCCCTGGGGGAAAAGGGATGCCAGAAGAATCCTAACAAACTGGTCCCAGTTGACCATCATTATCTCATATACCCTAACCTATCATATTTTTATGTGACTGCCACTCTTCATGAAATCTAGCACAAATATACTCAGGGTTCCAAGTCTTTATTCAGGTTCCGCCAGGTCTTCATTTCCTTATGAAGCCTCCAGTGTCACGTAGAACATAGTAAGTAAACATGTATGCTTTCCTCCTGTTAATCTGTCTTCTTCGGTTTCAATTTTTGACCCAGCCTGGACTCTAAGAGGCTCAAGGAAAACTTTTTCCTCCCGTTACCCTCTCCCACCCCAGATAGCCCGTTTCAGGCCCCACAAAACTCAGATCTGACCCAGGAGTCTGACAGCCCTGGGCTCAGACCTTGGCTCTGCCCCACCCGAAATTAGCCTAGAATTTAAAATCTCTTTAAGCCTCAGTTTCCTCATTTGAAAAACGGGTTTATTAATGGTGACCCCTCTTAAGATTCCTGCAGAAACTAAGTGAGTAAATACAAGTAGCCCCCTGCCCAGGACAACTGAACCCTCAATAAATGGGAACCATCATGAAGGTAGTGATGTGCATCCTTCCTGTTGGTGGAAATCAAATGCGGTGACCCCCCGAGTTAGGGAAAGGCCTACTAGCTTCCCAAAGGTGGGACACCAAACTGATGCCGAGGGGCTAGAACATTTGGCTAGAACCACAACCCAGCCGATAGTCTGGGCTCCACCATGGAGAATTACAGAGGACAGAGGACCCAGACCTACCTTCGTGGGTGTCTTACTAGGAGGAGCACCCCTTTTGATGAATCCCCCAGTGTTCTCTGGGCAGTTGCTTCATCTGCAGACCCCCTGTTTAAATAGACACAGCCAGGAGGGGCTTCACAGGTATCTATGAATTCTGTTTCTGAAACGGGAGGGCAGCTTCAGGGATTTTATGATCCTTTAAACAGTAAGACCCATTACATACATGTCCTTTGTGCTTAGGGTATGTTTTGCAATTTTTGTTTAAACTTGAAAAGCATGTTTCTCCCCTGTTCCTGCCCCTGGTTCACCGTAATCTCCTGGGCCTCAGGTTTCCCTGAAGTAAAACAGGCCTTTCTAGGGGTCCTTCTGGTTTGAACAGTGGATGGAAGTCCTCACCAAACTGAAAAGAACACTAAGAACTTGAGTCTGGAAGCCTGAGTGCCTCCCCACTTAGCAGCGAAATGCATTTGTCTCGACGTCTGAAATGGAAGCCTAATTGCCAATGCGTGGCTGAGCACTGGAGCATGCGTTTGGGAAGGGTTGGGAGAACTGGATCACAAGGGGCACCAGACACTGGCAAGCAGGGTTTTCAGAGAGTAGGGGCCCACGGGGCCTCCGGTAGTAGGAGAGAGTCAGCCTGGCCAGGGAAGCTGTGGGCCCTGTGAGTGGCAGCCCCATCCTCCATGGCCCCTCAGCAAGAAGTGACAGCAGAGACAACATGTGCCATTTACAGGACACATACTGTGCCCCAGATATTGCACTAATTGGTTCTGTGCATTCTCTCCTGTAGCGCTCCTGACAACCCCATAGTAATTCAGAATGATGGATCTCCTGTACTGAGAATCTAATGTGTGCCAGGCCCCATCCTAAGCATTTGATGTAAAAATCTCATTTGGTCCTCACAACTCTATGAGGGAGGTACTATTATTCTCCCCAGATTGCAGATGAAAAAACTGAGACACGGTTGCCCAGGTGACACAGTTCAAGTGTGGCAGAGCGGGGCTCTGGAACAAGCGATCTGGCTCCACAGCCCGTGCTCTTCACTTCTGTGCTCTACTCTTTTTCAGGATAGTTCCAAAGGAGGCACGGTTATTAGTTCTATTTGTGGACGAGGGAACCGAGGCTCTGAGAGGCGAAGTGACTTCCCTAAGGCTGCACAGCGTGTGAGTGACAGAGCCAGCATTCAATCTCAGGTTTATGTGTATTCGGAACCCATGCCATTCACCATCGCCCCATGCTGCCTCCGAAGTAAGTTACCAAGGGGCCACTGTGTGCTTAGCTCTGTGCTTGGGCAGCTGGGGAGACATGTAGTGGGAGAGAGAGGTGACAGAGGTCCTGGCAGGCAGTACACACCTCTCTTTGCCCTGGAGCTGTCACTAATTAATTCACTGTGTGACCTCAGGCAAGTCCAAGAGTTCGTCTGTAAAAGCAAGGTTGAGGCTGAGTGTTCTTTCGGTGATGGCGGGGACAGGTGATATGGGAGAAAGCTTGGAGGCTGCGTAGGAGACGCGCAGGTGGAAAAGCTGAGGGAGAGGCGGGAGGAAGACAGCATTTCAGTCGGTGGGAACCAACCTAAAACTCAGCAGTTTGAAGGAACAGGGAGGAGTGACTACTCCCTCTTCCTCCCTCCCACCTGCCATGCCCCAGAGTTACCCACTCCTGGTACAGAACCTGCCCAGGATATTCATCCACCTGGAAGCCTGTGTCTTCTGAGGACCGCTGCGGTTCTCTTCCTCGCCTCTCTGACTGGAAGCATTTCTGGGAGGCAGAATGACAAAGCACATGCTTTGGGATCGAACCCACCTGGGTTCAAATCCCGCCTTTGTAACTTCCTAGCTGTGTGGGCAAGTCGCTTTCCCTCCCTGAGTCTCAGTTTCCCCATCTCCAATAAGGGGATAATACCACCTCCTAAGCTTGTTCTAGTGATTGACTAAGAGGATGTGGTCAAATCTCCTGGCAGTGAACATGGAACGGTAAATGCCAGCTGTTATTCTTATTAAGCAGTATGAATGCTTCAATTCCAGCTCGCTAATTGAACAGCCGAAACATTTTCCAAGGCGGCAGACGCCCAGTGGCTGTAAAAACGATCTGTGGGCTAAAATCTCTGCAGGATGCAATGAGCGTTAAATTAAACTAGGCAATTCATGTGTGCGGACTGCTTTGCCCCACGTCTAGCATGAAGCGGGCGGTACTCCAGAAACGAGAGCGCTCCCGATATTTATAATGCAACACGCTTTCTCATGCAGGCTGTAGTCAGTTTTAGCACCGTGCGAATAACCATGATCTGCAGAGGATTTTCTTTCAGGAATTCATCTCATGCTCTCTAGCAAGAGGCCTGTCTTGTGCAAGCACTTTATCTCTGTCTACAAACCTCATTAGGTCCTGTCCTGTGCTTTCTTTAAAAAGTTACTTTTTGGCAACCTTGAATTTATAACTGGAAGAGGGATATGATTGCTTTAGAACCAGAGGTCTGGTGTGAGGTTGCCATAGAAATGACTTCATGTAAATTTTAGTGTACAGTACACCCAGCTAAGTTATTGATCAGGAAGGAAGGGGAAAAGCTAGAAGCTATTTTCTCAAAAAAAAAAAAAGGAAGAGAAAAAATTATGAGGGAAATGCAGAGAGAGGAGGAGAAGTCTTTTTTCTGCTCAGGGCAAAGACAGTGAAAAGGGTCATGCTTCTGGTGAGGGCAGAGACCTCATCCCTTGGAGCTGTCTTTCTTCCTTGTTGTTCCCTCTGTCTATGGATGGAGATGGGGAGAGGGTAGGTGCAAAGGAAGAAAGGAAAACAATAAAGCTAATTAGTAATCCCATCTAAAAGTATATAGTCTTTTTAAAGAGATTTTATATATTTACTTTTATTTTTAAATTTTTTTAAAGCTTTTATTTATTTATTTTTAGAGGGGAAGGGAGGGAGAAAGGGAGGGAGAGAAACATCAATGTGTGGTTGCCTCTCGATCACCCCCTACTGGGGACCTGGTTCACAACCCGGGCATGTGCCCTGACTGGGAATTGAACCAGCGACCCTTTGGTTCACAGGCCAGCACTCAATCCACTGAGCCACACCAGCCAGGGATATATATTTACTTTTAGAGAGAGGGGAAGGGAGGGAGGGAGAAGGAGAGAGAGAGAAACATTAATGTGTGAGAGATACACATATCCCCAACTGGGGACCTGGCCCGCAACCCAGGCAGGTGCCCTGACTGGGAATCAAACCAGCAACCTTTCGGTTTACAGGCTGGCGCTCAATCCACTGAGCCACAGCAGCCAGGGCAAAAAGTATATAGTCTTCATGGCTGTGAGGACATCATTGGCCAGTAAGAAAAGCCATGTGTAAGGGCTGTGGTCGTTAAGTGTCTTTAAACCCACAGAGACGTTTAGGTATGCATCCCAGGGAGTCTCAGACAGCTAAGACATGAAGAGTGAGCTAAAACTATTTTGTTTCTAGCCAGAGCTCCAAGTCAAGGTTAAGCTCAATAGTAATAAATAATAGTTAAGAATTAGTGATATCTGGCTATTTATATTAAACTAATTTTTGTAATAATTGTAAATAATTGTATATGTTTAATAGAATATATTATTATATAGAACACAATGTTCTTCTGGTGGTTCATTGGTTTTTCTAAAATGCAAGTTTTCTCTACTCACTAACCACACCTCTGCTGAGCTTTGGAATCATCAGCTGAGTCATCAGCCAGTTGACAGATGTTTATTAAGCGTCTAATGTTTGCCTGGCCCTGTGCTAGGCCTGTGGGTACAGTCAGAGTCGCTTCCCTCGTGGATTTTATAATCTAGGAAGGGAGGCAAACAATCAGTGAAAAAATACATAATTGTATTATAAGTGTGGAAAACACTAAAAGGGACAAGTCCAGAGAAATGGAAGTATGAACCTAAAACTCAAGTACTAGAATGTCACTCGTTGAGAGCATGAGTCCCAGGGCTCCAATTCACCGGCTTTCTAAATTCAGCAACTTGAATTAATTTATATTTGAGTATTCATGGCGAGGAAGATATAAAAACAAACATGATCCTTGCCCTCACCAAGCTTGCACGCACAGTAGGGAGACAGGTATGTGTTAATGGCCTGCTGTAGTTCCCTTATTAGCTAGAGGTTGTTGAGACCCCATAATGGGCCTGGCACAGGGCTAAGCACGGACATGTATTATCTCATTCAAACCTCACCACACCCCCGTCATGTCAGTACTATCACTGTTCCTATGTTTTCCATGGGAACTGAGTCACGGGTTGGTGAAGCAACTAGGTCAAGGCTGCACAAGGGGGGAGTGGTGGAGTGGGGATTTCCACCCAGGTTCCGGAGGCAACTACCAGGCCAGTGGCCGCTGCCAATCAGGCTATGCGAGCTGCTATTTGAACCTGTTTTGGATTGAGGCAATTGGTCAGGAATCTGGAAGTGTCATGTTGTGGAAGTAGTGGGGACAGCCAGAATTCAGAAGGGAAATCCTCAGGATCCAGAGGTAAAAGGAACCCCTTCCGTTCCCCAGTATGGGAGTTCATCTAGTCCCACCTCCTCGTTGTCAGCTGAGCCTGCTGTGAGGAGGCTGGAAGCAGAGAGCATTAAACAAGTCCACAGGGCTGGAGAGGAGGAGGCCTGGGGGGTGCCCCAGTTAGCAGGGCACGGGCTGGGCCTGTTTCCAGGACTGGAAGTGGAGAGGAGCCACCAAGCACATGCGGCCCTTGGAAATGGTCCTGGAAAAGGAGAGACTATAGGAGTCCCTAGGAAAGAGGGCATGGAGGTGACAACACTGGGTTAGGATCCCCGAAGGTCCTGCTTGTCAGTGACCACTGAGTGACCTCAGGCAGCCATTGTACCACCCGGAGCCTCAGTTCCTTCTTCTGGCTCTTCTCACTGCTTCCAGAATATGATGTTTCTAACTTCCTGACCAATAGCCCAGGATGGGGAAATGGAGGCAAGGTGTAGAGCCTTGCTCAAGGTCACATGGCTAAGAAGGGAGGGGCCTGGAGGCACACCCAGGCTCTTCCTCCCACCTATCAGAGTCCTCCCCATGCTCAAAGGCCCAGCTCCCACTCTAAGTCAGTGCTCCAGAGCAGGGGACCAGTTCGCCCTCTGATGGTTTCCCCAAAATAGTCCCATCACACAGGAGTCCCCTTCTCCCTGCCCCCTCCGCTGCCTCGAGAGCTCCTTAAAGGCTAGAAGGAGGTATTGTCCCCTTACCCAGTCCACCCCGGCCCTGAGCACTCAGCGGAATGGGTCTGTGATTGACGGGTACAACTATTTCCCTGAAAAATAATTAAAACCAACTGGGCACTCGCAACTTCAGCGGCTGGGATGGCAAGTGCTGCCTTGGTTATTTCTGAAATAATTAATGACTCGGCCTGTCTAATCTCACTTGAGGTGTGAAGAGCAGGAGAAACGGGGAAGCACTGCCTCTGCCTCACGAGGGACTTGGGGGGTTGTTTTTGTAAACCGGGCCTCCGAGCCTTTGCCGAGACAGCCCCTCCTCTCCTGCTCTGCGGGCTTCAAGATGGCAGACAGTCTGCCTGGCTCCAGCTGAACCAGCCAGACGTGACATCCCCTGAAGAAGCAATTCTAGACACATTTTCCCTCACACTCAGGCCCACGTGTTCCCACACAAGAGCATTTGTGCACTGCCTCTGCCCAGCCATACCCACGAGGACACACCAGGGCCCACAGTACAGTCAGAGCCAGAGGCATGCTGTCACCCCACGGAGCCTGAGGCCAGCGGGAAGATGTCACATCTGCCATGTGCCAGGCTCCCTAGCAGCAGCACTCCCTCTCACAACATCTGCCTGGACAGGAGCTTTATCACCCTCACCCCCATTTGCCAACGGGGACACTGAGGCTTAGAGAAGGAAAGTCACCTGCCCAGAATGCCACAGATAGGTAGTTTATGGCAAAGGTGGGTTTGAAGACCAAGTCCGTTGGACCCTGGAGCTCTTCACCGGCACGTTAACCCAGGAGAGCCAGCAGCCAGCGGAAACCAAGCTGTCTGGAAACGCTGCTGGGACTAACCGTTGAGACTCAGCCCAGGCCTTCACACTACGTGAGAGCGAAGCATTGCTGGGATGTCCCTGGGGAGCAAAGCCACCACTATCTCCTTCTCCCGAAATGATGAAAATGGGACTCTTGGGCCCAAGCAGCTGTCTAGGGACCGTACACCTGGAGAGTCTGCATGTTTCTCTCATGCCGGTCAAAGGAGGCACTCAGGGGGCCAAGCCCGCTGGGTTAAAGTCCCAGAGGACAGAGAAAGCAGCGCCCGTCCTGCCAGTACAGGCTCAGGACCCCGAGAGCAGCTCTTCCCACCCTCCAGAGACACCAAGGGTTTGCATGGAAATCTTCCAGACCAGAGTCCTCAGCTTGAATTAATTAAGCACTGTGACAAAACAAACAAACAAAACTCCCGAAACCATGGCAATTTATTTATTTTTTAATTAGAAAACTTACGTATGGCCCTGGCTGATGTGGCTCAGTGGATTGAGTACCAGCCTGCGAGCTGAAAGGTCACCAGTTTGATTCCCAGTCAGGGCACGTGCCTGGGTTGTGGGGCCAGTTCCCCAGCTGGGGGCTTGCAAGAGGCAACCATTTGATGTACCTTGCACGTTGATGTTTCTCTCCCTCTCTTTCTCCCTCCCTTCCCTTCTCTCTAAAAATAAATAAAATCATTTAAAAAAAAGAAAATTTATACATAGTCATTTATAAAAATTTTCTTTATGAGTAAAATTCTAAAATTCCAAAATTTTCTTTATGAGTAAACAAATACATGTGTGCGTAGTGTTAGGGCTTTGTTTCTTCTGCTTTCTTTTTGTACAAAAAATATTCTTTATTGTTCTGGAACATAATTTTTTTTTATTTAGCAATGTTTTGTGGACACCTTTTGTATTTAGGTGTGTCTATTCTTTTTTTTTAAAACCTCACCTGAGGATATATTTATTGGTTTTAGAGAGAGAGGAAGGGGGACAGAGAGAGAGAGAAAGAGAAACATCGATGTGAGAGAGAAACATGGATCTGTTGCCTGCTGTATGCACCCCAACTTGGGACCAAACCCACAACCTAGGGATGTCCCCTGACCAAGTATCAAACCTGCAACCTTCTGGTGCATGGGATGAGGCTCCAACTAACTGAACCACCTGTCATCCAGGGCTCTATTCTCTTTAATTGAAGTTTTAATAAGTAAAACATTCACATGGTTCAAAATTCCAAGAGTACTCAAAGATGAGTTTGCCTCCCACCCATCTCCTCCAGGCGCCTGTTTGGCTCCCCAGAATCAGCCAGCGTTTCTTTCTCTTGCGTCCCTCCCGAGCTGCATTAAACATGGATAAGCAAATGCATACGTCCACTGTCCCTCCAGTTTTACATACTCTCTCTTCCTTGCTGTTTTCACTTAACACCATGTCTAGAGGTCATTCACATCCATATGCAACATTTTATTCTTTTTTAGTAGTTAATAATCTCCTACGCTAGGTGGGTAGACTACCTTCTTCCTTCTCCCACTGATGACCTTTAGCTTGCCTCCCCAGTTTCTTGCTTTTTTGCTGTTACAAAGAGAATGTCAGTGAATCTCCTGTACACCTCTCTCTATGTTCTCAAGCTTTTATTTCCATCTGACAGGTTGCTAGATGTGGAATTGCTTGGTCAAAAGGGATGCATGCTTTAAATTTTGATGAATAGTGCCAGATTATTTTCCCAAAGGTTGTAGCAATTTTTGGCTCACTGACACTTCCCCCCATTTTATTAATTGTTAAAATGTTTTCCAATCTGATGAGAGAAAAATAACATCTCCTGGTTCTACGTGTGTGTGCCCCTGACTTCTCCCTGAGGTTGAACATCTTTTCATAAGGGTTTCGGCCACTTGCAGTCCCCTTCTATGAGTTGTCTGTGTCCTTAGCCCATTTTTCTAGTGGATTCTCTGTTTTCTTCTTATTTACTTCTTAGGACCATTTTTGTACTGTTTTAGGTAGACATATGTCCCTCTAATTAGTTATTTTGCCTTTGTTTAGAGTGTCATGTGCCAGAGAGAGAGAAGTTTATTTTTTTGTGCAGTCAGATCTGTCAAGCATGATAATTATTTTAAGGAAAAGAAATTTATTTTTATCTTAAAAGAGAAACATTTTTAATTCAGATAGCATAATTTCAATGTGAATGCTGATTTTGCTCGCTTGCCACATGCTTTGCTATCGTAAGTAAATGTGAAATAAAAAATGACAGAAGTCCATTGATACAGCAAACATTTTTACACCGGTTTGTTTCAAAAAACTCCCCACCACCAGGTGATGATGACAGTGACGGCTGTAATGATGACAGCAATGGACGATAACAGTGACGATGATGAAGTTGCTAAGCAGGTAAGACAGTCACCCAAAGTTACTGGTGGCTGCTTTAGTACATTTGTGGGATAGCTCCAGAGAATGAAGCTGATATAGTAGAAAATAGAGCCTGGACTCAGCTATGCCTAAATGGTGCTATTTTTAGACTTTTTTTTGTTATGTGAGCCAGTAAGTACCCTCCGCCTGTTTTTTTGCTTAGCTCGGAAGTCTTCACTAGCAGTACACTCCATCAATATAAGTTAAATGAATAAATGCTTTCTTGGTATTTGTTACAACTCCTTGGCGTACAGTAGGTCTTAATCAATCTTTATCACATTAAGTCCTCCAAGTCAGAGAGAAGAAACTTTGTGTCTGTTTGGAAACAGAGCCAGGATGAAGATAAGTCTAAGATCTTATGAAAAATCGGGGGCTGTCCATTTTGATATATTCAAGCCACCCATTGAAGCCCAAGAACCAGAAGGGCCTGGTCTGCCCGGTTGTGACCACCCTGTGTCAGTATCGTGCATCTCTGGGGGTCCTGTTCCCTTGAATGGGTCATCAAAACAAAAGGCTTCTCCCCCAGGTGTGCAAATGGAGTGGGAGACCATCAGACACTGGGTCAAACATTTGATCTTCAATGAAACAAGCCACTGATAGGTGGCCAGAACATTTCTGTGTCTGACTTCTGGTACAGCTCAATCTAATGGCCATAGTTAGAGTTGAGGCAGGGGTGTTAACCTGGGTCCATGGAGCCCCAAGAGATGCATGGGCAGGATTTAGACAGGTTATGAACTTAGGGAAAAATTACATTTGTGTTTTCACTATCTCCTGTCTGGAAGTTAGTATCACTTCGGTTCTGAATGCAGGCAATAAACCATATGCCATCAGCAAATCCTGTGGCTTTGGCTCCACTAAAAGTCATAGATATTTTGGTATTGTATTACCGTTATTGCAGATATCTTAAAATATTGTTTATCATCATCATGACTTTGAAATTAGAGTAGTTAGTAGACCAGACACCAAATCTTGTTATTTAATGTGTTAATAAAGAAATACTATTATTAGCCCTGGCTGGTGTGGCTCAGTGGATTGAGTGCCAGCCTGCAAACCAAAGGGTTGCCAGTTTGATTCCCAGTCAGGGCACAGGCCAGGTCCCCAATTGGGGGCACATGAGAGGCAGCCACACATGCATGTTTCTCTCCCTCTTTCTCCTCCCTTGCCCCTCTCTCTAAAAATAAATAAATAAATACTTAAAACAATGTTTTTAAATAAAAAGAAATACTATTATTATAATATCATGAATTTTAAGAACATGTATTTTTACAACTGTATTTCGTTATAATTCATTTCCTTTGCAATCCTCTGTATTTTATTTTAATGCCTTTAAAAACATTTTATGCATTTAAAAACATGTTCTGAGGTGGAGTCCATAGGTTTCACCAGATTGCCGAAGGGACCACAGCACACAATAGCCTGAACGCGGTTCTTGGTCTCAGTGAGCCCTCAGTCTGCCCATCTATAAATGAGGAACATTAATCCGTACAAGATTACTGTGATATTTAAGTGAAATTAGCATGATGCCTCCCCTGCTGCTTCTGTACAGAAGGAAACCTACACGCTTGCTTTCCTTTCTTCCTTTCAAGCAATTCCCAGCTGGTGCAGCGCAAAGCCCAGGGATTTGACACCAGTGCTTCCTGGGTTCAAATCCTCTTTTTTGCTGTTTTATTTGCCGTGTGATCTCAGCTTCTAAATCTGTTTCCTTGTCTTTAAAATGGGGCCATTTCTGTCCAGCGGTATTACAAGGATGAACAAGTCTATATATGTACAGACACGTAGTGCCTGATGCTGAGTAGGTTTCAAAAAATAGAATCTGCTATCATCATCCACAGTCCCATCAGTTCCTGCTTGAAGAAAGCTGGACACAGCCGAGCACGTGTCCACGTCTTCCCTTCTTTGCCAGGGAGCCACCTTCATCCTCAGCTCACCCCTTCCCTGTCCCAGTCATGCTCTTCGCAGTGATGTGTGGCCATCTGGGGATTTTTCCCTGATTCTGCTTCTCCCCAGAGGATAAGCTCCGAAGGCAGCCTGGTGCTGTCATTGTGTGTAAAACACTAGATGGTCAGAGCTGTCACATCCTCCAGTCCTCGGGTTGTAAATGGCGAAACTGAGTCCCAGAGAGGTGAAGGGACTTAGTCAGGGTTGTGCGCATTTCCTTCAGGGACACGGATTGAGTTGCTGTCCTTTCTAGAATTTGTTTCATCTCTTCTCGGCACCCTTCCTACCCGAGAAAAAGAATAAGGGAGTGCACCCTAGGCACTTCGGGAAAGGGTGGGTGAATAACTGTGAGAAATAATGTAACAGCCAATTCTCAAGCACTGAATTGTGCCAGGCCTGCTGTTGGGAGCTGTATACTCATTATCTCACTGCTACTCACTTTAATCTAAGGAGGCATTACTATCTCCATCACAGAAGAGAAAGCCCCAGTCTTGTCCAAGGTCACATTACTAATAAGAGGCATAGCCAGGGTTTGAACCCAGAGCTGTCTGATCCAGCGTGCGTGCTCTTTCCGCGATGACATCCCGAAGCCCCTCCTGCTTCTCATGTTCACTGAGGTGCAGTGACGCTGTGATTTTACAGTCTTGCTCATGCGTGGGGTCGGTACTGCCCCAGTTGGGAGCCCCCATGCCTGCAACCTCCCCCTAGTACCTCACTGTGTCCTCCACCCCCACGCCACACCCCCGTTAAGAGTTTGTGCTTCCCCGCCTCTGCCTGCTCCATCTGGAGCCCAGGTTCAAGAGGAGCCCTGGTGCTGTGCCAACCTGCTGCCCACTCCATGAGTGCCACCGTCGCTTTCTCGGGTTACAGGGCTGCGCGGACCTGCTAATTGTGTTTGTATTTGGGTTGATTTGTAGTTGTGCTTAGCATGCACCCACACCCCCCGCCACGACAGCAGATGGGCTCTTGTGCCTTGCAAAGAAACATAATTAAGGCAATTTAGCATCTTCCTCCAAGGATGCTTTACCTCCCCCTCCATGAGGGAGGAAGTGTCTTTGGAACCTTTTAGAATGTCTGAGATTTAATTCAGCTTTGCTCACAGCTGGTCCAATGTGGGGGAGGAGGGGCAACTAAGGAGGGAAACAGGGGCCGCAATTTTTTGTCTAGGGCGTGGGGCAGGAGGGGTGGAGGCATGGAGTGTGGGGGAGGGGGGACTTTGTGCTTTGTGACTTTGCCTAACAAATTTCACAGGGGATTCTGACTCAGGCCAGGTTGGGAAACCTTTGGTTTAGAAGTATCCTTTGCGTTACTGAAAATTTATTTATATATTTAGTTAGTATTTGTAGAACTTTAGAGTCAGAAGTTACTTTAGTAACTTCCCTGATATATTGTGGAGCATAAAGTTTAATGTAAAGTGGCTTGCTCAAAAGCTTCATAATTCACCTTTTCTCTTTCTTTATATATATCACATAAGTTACATGCTTGTAAAATTGCCAACAATGTATTATATGTAAGAGAATAAAAGGCGACACTCCTTGCACCTGTCCCGTTCCCCCTCCCTCCCTAGCCGACCACTGTGAGCAGCTTGGTGTGATTCCTTCCAGGTTACTTTTGTAGCATTTATGTGCATTTTTATAGTTTTGGGTACAGGAATGGGGTCACGTATGGTTTGGTAACTAGCCTTTTTTTTCACCCAGAGAGCTTATCAATATAGGGAGATCTACTGGGTATTTTAAAAATTGCTCTATGTTAGCTCATAGTATAGATATAATATCCTTTATTTCACCAAAAGGAATGCAGAAAAGCACTTAGGTCATCTTTGTTTTTTGCACTATGATAAGCATATATCTGTGCGCGTGTGCGAGAGTATTTATTTTTAATTTTATTTATTGATTTTAGAAAAAGAAGGGAAAGGAGGGAGAGAGAGAAACGTCCATTTGTTGCTCCACTTACTGATGCATTCATTGGTTGATTCTTGTATGTGCCCTGACTGGGGATCAAACCTGCAACCTTGGCGTGTGGGGACCACCCTCTGACCAGCTGACGCACCCAGCCAGGGCCTGGAAGAGTAGTTTTGTAAGGTGATGCTTAGCCGTGGGACTGTCAAGAACGTGCTGACTTAAACTGCTGATAGTTGCTGTAAGTTGTCCTCCCAAATGGACTGTCCCAATATGCACTTCTCCCAGTAGTGAACAAGGGTCCCGTTTCCCTGGGACACCCAGGCCCAAGCTGGACGTTACCAACCTTTTAAAATTTCTCTAGTCTGATGCGTGAAAATCAGCTCTAATTTTTCAAGATTGTCTTTTGAATGGATGCTTATTTCTACATGGAATTTGGAAGTTCTTTATGTTTGGGAGGGAACCCCTGAGACTTTATTTATTTTCAGAGAGAGGGGAAAGGAGGGAGAAAGAGAGGGAGAGAAACAACAATGTGTGGTTGCCTCTCACACATCTCCTATTGGGGACCTGGCCAGCCACCCAGGCATGTGGGCTGACTGGGCTGACTGGGAATTGAACCAGCAACTCTTGGGTTCGCAGGCCGGCACTCAACCCACTGAACCACACCAGCCAGGGCCCTGAGACTTTAAAAGGATGCTTAGGAACCTCACATGTGGCTGTCAATTAATTCTCCATGCCAGAAAGTTCCCTTGAATTTCAGCAACTGTCAAACTGTCTTGTCTTTGGAGAGACAAGAGCTGCTCTTTCCACAATACCTGAAGGTTAAATTTGGAAGCAGCATTCATGTGTTAGTAGTATTTTTTCTGAGCCACTTTCTAGAATTAAATCGTGCCTTTCAGCTTAGTTGGGCCCCAGTGGAAGTGGTCCGATGGGCCTTAAAGTCATACAACCAGTAGCTGTGTGGGCAGGCTTACGGCATCAGCCCTGTCTCTCCTGCTCAGTTCACCCTTGAGAAAGAACCCGCTACCTCCCAGATTTCTCTCTGTGACTAGAGTTACATGGGGCAGTGGAACCCTTAGGGAACCAGGGGTTTGAGTGTCAGGGACATGGGGGGAGGCAGGGAGGCGACTTTGCGGAGCTCTGTCGGGTCAGGAACGCTGCTGGCTGCTCTTCTCTCATCTCTTTGAATTCTTGGCTCTGGAGTAGCAACCCCTCACTTCCTGCGTTATACTTTCCATCATGCCCCCGTGAATCACGACCTCATTGGCCCCCCTCCGTCCTGTAAGAGCAGGTGATCCAAGTTCCATCTTATGTTTGAAGAAATAGACTCGGACTGAGTGGCGTGGGCCCCAGAGCCAGCTGCCTGTGTTGAAATCTTGGTTTTGTCGAGGTCATTAGCTGTGTAAGGCCTGGGCAGGTTACTGCCTTCTCTGGGCTGTTTCCTCACCTGTAAAATGGGCGTGATGAAGTACAGACTTCATGCAACCGTTGGGAGCTTTGTCTGGGAAGTGCTCCTCAAGGCAGGGCCTGGCACCCAGCAAGCGGCTAGCGGGGGTGCTTGTTTTCTCCCAACTCTTCCCACAGAGACCTGAGGAGTTATTTTAGTTATCTGAGCCTCAGAATGTTCATCTGTCAAGTGGGGGTGATGATCCCCTCCCGAAGGACTGTTGTTAATTATTTAAGGGTTGCACCTAGTGCCTTGTCACCCTCCTGGCCTCATCTGTTTCTCTGGCCTCAGCCGTTCCTCCTAGTTTGACATGGTCAGAGGGGTGCTGGGCTGGAATGCTCTGTTCCCCAAGGGCGAGGGTGGTCATGACCAGACTGTGGAGGGCAGCAGGGTTAATTAACTGAGGATACTCTTGGTGTCTGAGTCTGGCCCTGGTCCTTTGAGAGCCATGGGCTTCTCAGAAAACGTCCTAGTTTTTCTTCCCCCAGCTTCCCCACAGCCACTGCCCAGAGTCAGGCCCATGCTTCTTGCATCAGTTTCCGGGCTGGTCTTCTCCGGGGCGGACCGTCCTCTTCATCCGTTGTACACCCTAGTTCTGGAGTTTTTTCCACCTCACATACCAAAGGTGCAGTAAACCTTTCAATTCAGCTACTGTCTGTTCAAGTACCTGATTTTTATTCAGCACTTACTGTGCACCAAGCACTGCACTAAATACCCATAGGCATCATTTCATGTGTTCTTCACAATACAGGTAGGTGCTTTTATTTTGCCCATTGTACAGATGCGCAGGGAAGGAACCCATCCAACGTCACATAGCTGGTAAGTGGAGGAGTGGGATATAAACACTAAAATCCTCATCACAGTCCTGCAGGGTTTTATATCATTTTATTCACTGAAGAAATCCCTACTGTGTGTCTAGCATGTGTAGGCATAAGCCTCAGTCCTGAGACGGAGTGGCAAATGGAAGAGACAATAGTGGGGGAGATGGATGGTAAACAGAATAAAAGGATAACATCAGTAAAGTGCTAAGAAACACATGCTACACCAGGGTAAGGAGATAGAGCATCATGGTGGGGGGTGCTGGGGAGCACCTCCTTAAGAAGGAGATGGCAGAGAGGAAAAATGAGTGAAGGGAGAGAGAGAGGAAACAGAGGTTCAGAGAGGTGACAGTCCAGCTGAGGTCCCCTGGCAAGAACGAAGAGCCAGGCAAGTGGGAACTCAAATCCAGGGCCATGTTCTTTTCTGTTTCTTGCAGCCTCTCTTCCTAAGAGATTCCTAAGACTGCCAGGAACTGAGACATTGAGTTAAAGGCTTCCTCCTGGCCATCTGGAGCCAGAAACATCAAAGTTGTTCTCAATGGCTGTGTCACGAGTTAATCCGAGATACTAGAACATCAGCTCATCTGGGGGCCTGTACCTGCACCACAGATCACTTCAGCCCTTTCGGCTGAAATGACTAGTTAGACTAAGTTGAGTATTGCCTCACACACACAAAAAAAAAACAGAACCGATGAGTGGGTTTTGTTAAAATGACTAATCTGTCCCATCCCCAATCTATGTCGGTCCTGCTGAAAGCCAGAAGTTAAGGACAATGTGTCCTCCTGGCAAATGGCTGATTTTCCAGCCCGGCCTGAGAAGTCTCAGAGAGGAGAGAGGTCGGAAGTTATGTCGAAGTCCTTCTCTCCGTGGCAAGTCCTGGGGATCAGGTGGTGGCATGTTGTGGGATAGAGGAAGGGGTGGTTCAGATTTAACAAACATTTAATGAGTGGCCAGGACCAGGGGTAGGTGTTTCTGTATCTTGTTTCACTTAAATTCTCATAGGAACCCATTGGTGAGGAAACAGTGGCTCAGAGAAGGGCCAACAGCCCAAGTTCACACAGCCAGTGAGCAGCCGGCCGGCCCGCCCAACGCTCAAACCCATGTTCCTTTCTCTCACACGCATTACCTCCCTCCTATTTTCCGGCTCCCAGCTTGTTTATCTCTCCTACCCCCAACTCTGCAAGAAAGATGTTACTATCCTCATTGTGTAGGTGGATCTTGCAACTGCATTGCTGGAGTTGCCCCGTTTTACAGATGACGCTGCTGAGGCTGAGGGAGGTGCAGTGCCAGAATTCGCACTCTGGCCCACTGACTTGCCCCTACACCCCAGCAGCCCCAGGAGACAGTTGGAGTGGTATGAGTGGGGACATTGGGACTATCAGACGTTGCTATTGCCTCAGCTGGCTTAAATGTCTTTAAATTTGCACCACACAATCTACCCCTTCCCAGTTTCTGTAGGGAAACATTCTTGGATTGGAGTCAGAGTAAATGTCCCCCATGAGCTGAACTTCTCTGCTATAAACCCATCACAGGTCGATCCAGTGAAGGGAGGCCCCCTCCCTTCCTGGTGGGCACTAGCCTCCGCCCTGCTGTCCCCTCGGACTTCTATTCCCTGGGCGAAGCAATCGAGCTCTTAATTAAATTCTCTTGTTAGAAATCAAGCTTGAGAAAAACAAACAGAAAAACCTCTCCTGAGGGACCTGTTTCCTCCCCGCTAGCTGGGAGGCTCGATGCTGGAGATAGCAGCGTGCCTGCCTGGACACCCATCCCTCACTGCTCCCAGGGAATTTCCTGTCGGTGCCTTCCTTGGCTCTGCCCCACCCCGTCTGGAGCAGAGGAAATTGTGATGGGAGGTATGGGATGTTATCAGCAGCTTCTGGTGTGTTCCACTTCCAGAGGAGTGAGTCTCTGGGCTCCAGTGAAGGAAGAAGAGGAGCAAGGGGAGACTTCAAAGACCAGGAGTAGGGGTGCAGCAGACATTGAGGCCATGCGGGCACTTGTCCCCAAGGACAGCATACACCTGGTCATATGTACCAGTCCCTCCTCTCCCTAGGTGGCTCCCATTCTCCCCTGGCCATACGCAGATGGACTCAAGGAACCATGGGGAGCTGGAAAGAGCACTGGACTTCGAGTCAGGAAGCCCAGGATCTAGTTCAGATCTGTTTCCTAACTCACTGTATGACTGGTTAATCATAAACCAAGCAAACTGTGAGATTACATGTTAAGGGTTGTGCTAAGCCCCACGCGTGGATGATCTGATTTAATTCTCAGAAATGTATCCTTTTTTTCCCCTGAAGAAACTGAGGCTCAGAGAGGTTATTTGACCAACCCAAAGTCACACAGCTGGAAAGTGCTGGAAAGCTGAGGTTTAAACCAAGTAGCCTGGCTCCAGATCCCAAGCCCCTAACCATACTCTTCAGTTAGTTCTTTCTTCTAGGTTTCAGTTTTCCCATCTATAAACAAGCAGGATTTGTACACTTGAACTCCAAAGACCCTTCCAGGTCTGACAATCTGTGCTTTAGTCAACATTCGCTGTATTGCCAGACCCTGGGCCGGCGGGGCGGGGGGGTACAAAAAGCTAAGTAAGGCTTTGCCTCTGCCCTCAAGTCATAAACTCTTTGAGAAAAGAAACCACCTCTTAGTTATCCCGGCTTGCCTTGCGCCCCTTACCACAGGCACTGAGCAAAGAGAAGGTGCTCAGAATATTTGTTGACTAGACGTGTAGTTGACGGGGAGGAGCATGGGCTTAGGGAGTTAGATATAGCTGAAGTCCCATTGTGTCACCACCCTTGCCAAAGAAAGTCACTTAACTTCTGTGTCTGTTTGTTTGTCTAGTGGCAGTACACAAGAGGACTGTCCTCGCAGGGTTATGGCGAGGACAATGCACGGTGAAAACATAGCGTAGTGCTTGACACATGAAAAACTGCTCAGTGAGTGTTAGTTCCTTTCCTTGGTGAACTCTCTATCCTTCCTTTCACCCTTGTCACTGGCTGGTGAGGAGACATGCTAGATCCCTCTTCGTTGTGCCCAGGTCAAAGCTGGGAACTAATTTCTACTGCTGGGGGCCGTAGCAAACTTGCTGGGCCAGGGCCTGCGTGATGAGGAAGGAAGAAAGCAGCTTCCCTGGAAAGCCACCCCCTGGATTCTGATTCCCATGCAGTCCCTGCTCCTCCCCAGCACAGATGTCCCCTCTGTCTAGACAGCTCTCCCCAGAAGAAATTGCCAACCACAGACTATCTGATGACAAAGTGTTCCCCAGACACTAGTCCCATGACACACAATTCAGTCAACCCAGTTCAGAAAAGGACAAGGCTGCCTGCCACTTCCCAAGCGGAGGGGACTCTAAGGGAGCAGGGGTGGCTTGGCAGCTTCTTCTTTCATTAATTCATCCATCCATCCACCCACCCATCTTTGGTTAAATGCCTACCATGTGCTGGACATGGGGCATACCTAGGTGAATAATAACACCTACCCTTCCCAAACTCATAATGTTGGGGAGGTGGACACAAAATAATTACAAAAGGTGTGACATCCCAACTACAGTTACAGTGACAGGGAACACTCTTGGAGGGCTTGCTGTGTGCCAGGCTCAGTGCTATAGACTTCAGGTGCATGATTTTCTGTTAGCCCTCATCAGAACTCCGTGAAATAAGGACTATTATTGTGGTCATTTTACACACAAGCCAACCGAGGCTCACAGAACTTAGAGAACTTGTCCAGGGTTGCACAGCTACTGGAAAAAAATCAAGATTCAAACTCAGTCTAATCATTGCATCGACACTTTCACCCCTACTCTGCCCTCAGACCCCCCAAGGAAGGAACCTCCGCTTTGCTTCAGGAGGAATGGAAGGGACCCCACAGAGCAAGGGATTGCAGAGCCGGGCCTTGAGGGATGTGTCTTGGTAGACCAAGGAAGTAGGAAAGATTCTGGAAATGAAGGGGACTCTGACCAATGGAAATGAGGGTCAGAGCTTTCTAAATGAAAGGGAAAGCGTCAGCCAGGGTGCACAGAGTGGGAACAGAGTGGGAAGAGCCTGGAATGCCAGGATAAGGGAGTTGGGACCTCTTGTGGAAGGAGTGGGGTGGGATTAAGATGTCTGGGCAAGGGATCCACGTGATTTAGGAAGCCTGCTCTAGTGGAGCATGGAAGATGGTTTGGAGGGGACGGGAAGCTATCCAGGGACTTGCCCCAAAGTTTCTTGGTTATGGTGGCAGGGATGGAGATTGTGATGGGCCTGTTGGTGATACCCATATAGGATGTCAGAGTTCAGGGTCCCAGGGAGTGAGAACTTGCCCTGTCCCATCATGCCTTATTCAAAGCCCTTCCCCGGCTCCCACAGCTCTCAGGATAAAGCTCCAGGTCCTTCACCTGGCATTTAAGGATCTTCATGAGCTGGCCCCTTCCTGCCCTCCAGCCTCATCTTGACCACTTTCCCCCACTCTAGCAATATCTACAGACCAAATTCTCTCTTTAGCCTCTGTGCCTTCGTACATGCTGTTCCTTCTACCAGGGAACTTCTCTGCTTCCCTTTCCCCTTTTTTGCTCAGATGTCTCCTACCCACCCCACCCTTCAAGGCCCAGTCCAGGTGTTGACCTTGCCCACCTCCCAGGTGGGGCATGCTCCCCTCTGTTACCTCTGTCCCTTCTCCCTCACTGGGCTGTGCTTAACTGCATGTGGTTTTTTTTCTCCCTGAACTGTGAGCTTCCTGAGAGTGGAGACTGTGCTTAACCCATCCATTGGCCCAGGGTGAGGGCTGAGAGGCTGAAGTGAACCTTCTCCAGCAGACCCAGCTTTTTGCTTAAACCAACTTCCCAGTGGCATTTACCACCTTGAACTGCTTTTGCCGTTAAATGATGTAAGCTTCTTATAGTGTACTGAGATGTGGCGTGAGGTCTGCCCTCTCTCCTATCCCTTCTGTCACTCATCCCTGGTCAGGGCAGCTTCTGGGGCTATTGGGTCTTTTCAGTGAGGACACAGACCCGGGAGCATCTACATTGACTCTGCCATGTGGAGTTCCCTACTGCAGGAGCCCAGGCTGGGACCCCGTCAGCGGCTGCAAATGCTTGGGCTGTGTAAAAGGACCCCTGCCTCCCCTTCCTCCTCTAGGACTGTTCACCTTGGGGTATCAGCAGCAGTTCCTATTTTGGGAAATGCCTCCATTTGGCATCACTCAATCTTTCCTATATTTTCTTTGGGAAGAGAGCCCAGGGCCAGAGTAGAGTGAAGAAGGCTGAGGCATGGCTGCTGATAATTCTTGTCTACTTGCCAGCGATTGATTTGCCTGGGATTTGCACTAAGACAAAAAGAACTTTTGCATTATTCATGGTCATTGATCACCACCTCCCAAAAAAGAGAGAGACTGACAGAGATGAAGCCTCCAGGCCAATCATCAACTGGAAAACCAGAAGGGTGAGGTGTGGAGCAAGCGGGGCAAGGCCAGGTGGGCAGGGAATTTGTGGGGCAGGACGCAGGGACACAGAGGGGCTGCTGAGTTTTTGGTGTGCTAAGTGTCCAACAGCCGTGCGGGCAGTGGGTGCTGCTGGCCTCTCCTACACCCAGCTGAGGAGATTTCACAAGAACTACCAACCACTTCACAATGATAAGAGTGTGAACTCATCAAGAGGACATAATCCTAATGGCAGGTGCACCTAACCACAAGGCCTCAAAATACATGAAGAACAAGTTGACAGAAAGCCCATAAGGACAGAGAAGGCCAGCTCCACCTGAGCCACGTGAAATCTGGACACGAGACGTGCCCAGCGTGGTGCCTCTTCTGTGGACGTTTCTCATTGTTCCTCTTTGTGTTCAAGTCTCTGCATCCTGGTTCTCTGGAGCCAGGTAGATTCATCCCAGCACCCCCAGCGCCTGCTGGAACCTGGGGGCTTGCCTCCCCTACTTGGAATCTGCTGTTCGAATGAGGTAGGGAGCTGCCCCTTTCCTTGCCTCTGTCCTCAGCTCCTACCATTCACTCAGCCCCAGAACCCACTGGTCACTGCCCCCTCAGGGTCTTAGCCTGCTGTCCCTCACTTGGAAGCTGTCCCTGCACATTTCTGCAGGGCCCACTCTCTCTCCTCTGGTCTTTGCTCAGATGCCACTTTCTCAGTGAGACCCCCTGACCTCCCTTGTTCAGTGCCTCCGCCTGGCTCTGTCTCCTTCCCCTGCTTTACTTTCCTCCGTACCATTTACCTCTATAAACGTTTTGTAAGTTTTACTTATTACGTTCATGTAAGCTCCACCGGGTCTACTTGTTTTGTTCTCTGCTATATCTGCAGTGCCTAGAACACGCCTGATACCCAGTGGATTGAGAAATACTTGTTAAATGAAGAAAAAAAATCCAACTAGGGATGAACACAGGGGACAGGGTCGGATGCGGGAGTCTAGGCTTTCACCAAGGGTCTCTGGGCGTGGCCCACGTTTCACCACCCCCTACTCGGAATCCAGGCCACCTGCCCTCCTACAGGTGGGCCTGGGGCAGCAGCGAGGGTAGGGGTAGTCCTAGGAGCTCCGGCAGGACTGGGACTGGAAGGGGCCGAGCCTCGCTCCTTGCGGGCGGGGGCCTAGTGGAGAGGAACCCTGAAGAGGGAGGTGCTGGGAGGAGGGGAGCGAGGAGGAGGAGGAGGAGGGGTAGCGGCGGGCGCAGGAAGGGGAGCGTGAGACGGTGCTGCAGGGCGCTGCGAGGGGTGGAGGGAGTACTGGAGTGCGGGAGCGCAGGGCGCCGACCGGGGAGGGCCGGGGTAGCAGGCGAGGGGGGGCGGGGACGGGCGGCGCCTAGGAGCTCGGCTGAGGTGACCGCAGAGATGAGGGGGTCGCTGGCCGGTGAGACAAGACACGGCGCGGCGCAAAGAAGCAGGATCCGGGAGGGCGAGCGGGTAAGCGCTCGGAGTCGAGTGCCGCCCGGGGAGGGGCACGCTGGGGCCCCTCGCGGCTCTCGGTCTGGCCAAAGAAGCTGGGGCCGGGAGAGGGCGCTTGGGCTCGGGCCTCGGCGACCCAACACGTCCCACTTCCCAACACCTTCGGTTGGGGGGCGCGTGGGAAATAGGGTCCCGGAGGAGCAGCGCAGTCCGAAGGGAGCATCTAGGGGCGCCGTCCAGAGCCCCATGATGGAAGGTGGGCCAAGGCTGCACTCGGATGAGTTGTGGGGTCTCCCGGGCACGTTGCATCGCCCTGTGTGGAAGCGAGATCTAGTGGGGTGGGAGGAGCGCCCCACTGCAGGCAGGGGGCTGCGACACCCCCACCAGGCCCCTACAGCCCACGGACAACGGGCGCTGCCCCCTGCCGGCCAGGTCAGGGGCATGGCCGTGGAACCGCCCCTTTCTTGAGGGGAGTTGAAGGAGCGTCCCGTGTGGAACCACGGCTTCCAGACCAGAAGCCCAGGGGGCCCTGACTAGTTTTGTGACATTGGGCAGGCCACTGCATCTCTTGGAATCTCAGTTTGCACATCTATCAAATGGAGGGGATACTTCTCCCACCATGAAGGATGGGGTGGGGCGGGGGGTGGATAAATGAAATGCAGAATGGATGGATGTCTTGTTATAAACTGTAAAGTCCCGTGCAAATCGTAGCTAATTACATAATGTCAGAACTGGAAGGGCACTAAGAAATCTGCTTTATTGCAGATGTGGAAAGTGAGAATGAATCTTGCCCAAGGTCACACTGCTTATAAGAGAATATAAGACTCAAGTCTCCCCACTGCACCAGCTCTGGGGAAGTTCAAGGGTTAAGAGCAGGGGCTCTCAGTCAGACTGGCTGCATTACAAACCGGGCTTGGCTGGCTATTAGCTGTGTAACCTTGGGGAAGCCCTTAACCTGCGAGCTTTGATTTCCTGCCATGTGAGGTGGGGTTAAGATGTGCAAATCAAATGGGGCCATTGTTCAGCACCACACCTGTGCAGAGACAGCAGCTCGGTCATCGGTGGCTGTCATTGCTCTGGGTAGCAACAGCAGCCTTTCAGTCTCTTTCAGTCCTCTTTCTTGGACTCGACCTCCACTGTTTTCTTTTTTTTTTTTTTAAAGGTTTTATTTATTTTTAGAGAGAGGGGAAGAGAGGGAGAAAGAGAGGGAGAGAAACATCAATGTGTGGTTGCCTCTCACATGCCCCCTACTGGGGACCTGGCACCAAACCCAGGCATGTGCCCTGACTGGAAATTGAACTAGAGATCCTTTGGTTCGCAGGCCAGCATTGAATCCAAGCCACACCAGCTAGGGCTCCCATGTCTTCTAATCAAGCGCACATTGTGGATCTCGCTCTCCCTTGGCCTGTACAGCCTCTGGCTAGGGCCTTAGCCTTCCTTCCAAGAACATCGAGGGATGCTTTACCGACAGCAGCGAGCAAGGCCACCTAAGCGGATGGGCCTTCTCCAGCCTTTGGTCCTGTCCAGCTGGTGGGGAGAAATGAGTGGTCTTTGTCTTAGAGGCATCCAGGAAAGCCAGGCCCTAGAGGACTGCATAGGAGCGAGGCAGCTGGCCTGCTGGACATGACTGGTAGGACCTAGGGCCTGCTCTCCTGTCCACGGCGCCCAGTACAGCAGAGGTGCTTCCTCAGAGTCTGTCACTTACCTTATGCATGAGTAGTGAGGGTGAGAACTCTGCGTCATCCCTTCTCTTCTAGGCTGCAGATGGATGACCGTTCTTTTGGGTGATGGGATATGAATGTATGCAGAGTCTCAGAGCTGAGAGTTCCTAGGATGTAAGAGGTTCCTCTCATCGCACAGATGGCTCCTGTCTGAGGCCCACAGAGGGGCAGGGGTCTGCCCAGGCCACCAGTGTCCTCCAGGAAGCCGAGTTCAGCAGACACTGTTCAGTCTATAACTTTCTTAGCAGCCACTGACACTGCTGACCATTCCTTTGCTCTGGGAACACTCTCTTCCAGCTCCTGCAACTTAATACTGTCTGTTCTGCCTCCTGTGTCTCGGTTTTTGCAGGTTCATCCTCCTTTCTACAGCTATTAGCCACTCAGCTCTCCCAGGCCCTCCTCTCCTCTACTAGTAGACATTCTCCCTAGGTGGTCTGGTCCACTGGGCTTCATTTACTACCTCTATGCACATGACCTCATAAATGTATGTCTCCAGCCCAGAACCCTCAGGCTGGTGGCAGATAGGTGGTAACATGAGCATGAAGCAGGGGCTGTATAATAGAGGATGAGACCTACTTTATGTTGGCTGGTCAAAGCTTCACCTGGGAGGTGATACTTAAGGGGAGCACATGGAAGGAAATGAGGCCAGAGAGGTGGCTGGCTGGGGGTGGGGTGGGGACACAGCTAATATAAGGCCTTGTGGGCCATGGTGAGATTCTGGATTTTATTTAGACAAGGGAGCCAATGGAGAGTCTCAGACAGGAGAGAGAATGCTGTTATTTCTCCAGGGCTCGTTAGAGCCTAGAAGAGGAGTTGCTCGGTATTGATTGCAGCCTACTGTGAGCTCCAGGCGCTGGAGTAGGGAGGGGGCTCCCTGAGGAGCTTCCAGCCACAGGCACAAACAAACCTTGAGTCAGGAGAGGGTTTAAAGGAGGGAGACTTTAGCCCTGGCTGGTGTCCCTCAGGGGATTGAGCGCCAGCCTGCAAACCAAAGGGTCGCCGGTTCAATTCCCAGTCAGGGCACATGCCTGGGGTGCAGGCCAGATCCCCAATAGGAGACACATGAAAGGCAACCACACATTGATGTTTCCCTCCTTCTCTTTCTCCCTCTCTTTCTCTAAAAACAATTAAATAAAATCTTTAAAGAAAGAAAAAAAAAAGGAGGGAGACTTTGCCACTCCTGTGTCATCCTCAATCATGTCTGTGATCCCAGGTCCCAGGAGGGTTTCCCCAGGGCCACCTGTAAGTCTTCCTAGGAGCAGGGTCCACATTTGTTTGCTCATGCCAACAACACGTGGCTTTAAGCAAATAGTTATCAAATGGATGAGGCAATGGCTATTGAAGTGGTTGAGGCTCAGAGAGGTTGAGAAACTTGCCCAAGGTCACAGAAGTAGTAAATGGCAGAGCTGGGGAGTGCATCCAGTCTACCTGACTCCACCTGACTCCAGAACTTGTGGGCCTCATCACGGCTGTATTGTGCCTCCCGGCAGGGAGAGCAGATGGCAAATAGAGGATTTGGATCCTGTAAACACTTAACAAATTCAGCGTTTAATTTCTAGGAAATGAATTCCTGTTGTTAGTACCTTGTTTATCCAGTCTGGAGAAGACAGCCTTTCCTCTCTCCTGGAAATGGTTTAACTCATCAGCTCGAGTGCTCTCTGGAGACTCAGATGTGCAGCATCTGGTGGGGAAGGACCGGAACTCCAGGCCGGGATGCAGCCTTAGAGGCTTCTTGCCTCTAAGAGTGTGGTCTGCCCTGGCAGTCTGCTCCCAGAATTACTCCGCTAGTGTGGAAACTCAGATGGGAGGTATGTGTGTGTTAGGGGCGGGGGTGGATTTCAAAATGCCAACAGCATATGGCGTGAAATGAGCATGAAAGCCCCTGGATACTTCTGTCCTTCACCTCAAGTTCCTCTGCAAACTGGAGGCAGTGGAAGGGACACTGGTGGCAATCTGAAGACTTGGGCTCTGCCTATAACTCACTGTGTGACCTTGGGCAAGCGTCTTACCCTCTCTGGGTCCCTCTCCCTCTCAGTACCATGAGGGAGTTGGACTAGGTGATTCCTAAGAGTTCTTCCCGCTTTGACACCCTGAGGTCCTTCTTAAACCCTGGGGCTAACATACTATTGCCCCCTGAACAAGTAACTCAGTGGGGTCCACGGGAACTTGTTAGAAGTGCAGAATCTGGGGTCCTGCATTTTCCAGGAGGCCCCCAGGCGCTGCTTGCGCACGTTTGGCGCGAGGAGCCCTGCGGGGGCCACATATCCTTCTCTGTGGGCGGGGCCGAGTGCTGAACCGATATGTCCGCCCTCCCTCAGTAAAAACAGGCCTTTTCGAGTGGGAGTGACCAAGCCTGGAATATGACAGGTACCCAGCGAAGACCTTTTTGAATATGTGCAGGCATGCGTGGGGGTAAATATCTGTGGAACGAGGAAGGGAGTGGAACTGACTTACTCAGCACCTCTTATGAGTGGTGGAGCATGGAGTCCAGCAAGCCCAGGTTCCAGTCCCAGCTTTGGGGATTTAGGCAAGCCATTCAGCCTCAGTCCCCTCCCCTGGGAAATGGGAATAATAATAATAATAATAATAATAATAATAATAATAATAATAATAATAGGACTGACCTCAGAAATTCGTGGTCAGACTTAAATGAGTTGATATAGGAGGATCACTTAAAACAGTGTCTGGTACGTAGTAAACTCTTAATAATGTTGGCCATTACTTTACAATTACTACTATTCCAGCCCCTGACGGTGTAGCACCCTATGCTGCCTCAACCCCTTTACCTGGATTGCATCGAATTTCCTGAGAACAGTCTCGAAGTGACCCCTAGAGGGCGATATCACCCCTGTTGAGAACCACTGGCGCCATCCAAGAGAAATATAATGCAAGCCACAAATATTTTTTAAAGCTTTTATTTATTTATTTTTAGAGAGGGGAAGGGAGGGAGAAAGAGAGGAAGAGAAACATCAGTGTGTGGTTGCTTCTCACCCGCCCCCTACTGGGGACTTGGCCCACAACCCAGGCATGTGCCCTGACTGGGAATCGAACCAGTGATCCTTTGGTTTGCAGGCTGGCGCTCAGTCCACTGAGCCACTCTAGCCAGGGCCCACACATACTATATTATTTTATTTTTTAAACCTCACCTGAGGGCATGCTTATTGTTTTGTTTTTTGTTTTTTTGGAGAGAGGGTAAGGGAGGGAGAAAGAGAGGGAGAGAAACATCGACGTGAGAAAGAGAAGAAACATCTTTGGGGGGAAGGGGAAAAAACAAGAAAAGAAACGTCCATGGGTTGCTTTTCATACGTGCCCCAATGGGGACTGAACCCACAACCTAGGCACGTGCCCTGACAGGGAATTGGACCCGTGACTTTTCTGTTTGCAGGATGACACCCAACCCACTGAGCCACACCAACCAGGGTCACAAATATAATTTTAGAAAATGTAGAGATAGCCAGGTTAAGAGAGAAAAAAGTAAAATTAATTTTGATTATATATTTTATTTACTCAACATATCCCAAACATCAACATATAACATATAAACATGATCAGTGAGATATGGCACATTCTTTTTCGAACTAAGCCTTTGAAACCCAGTGGATTTTACACCACAGTACGTCTCAGTGGCCGCATTTCAAGCCTTCAATGGCTACAGGTGGACAGGAATGGCTACTCTAGAATCTCTCAGCGCTGGCTCTCATCCTAGCCATGCCACAAATTACCTGTGTGGCCCTGGGCTAGTCATTTTACCTCTCTGGACCTCAGTTTCTTCATCTGTATAGTGGGGATACTAACTCTGCCCCAAGGGGTAGTAAGATGGGAATTAAAACCCTTTGCCCACATCCCCACAAGCATGGCCTCACTCTCTTGGCCGTGGCTAGTCTGTGCTGAGCCTAGAATGGAGAGCCAAGGAAATACACTCCTCCTTTTGGTCAAGGAGGGTGGTGGCGGAGGCAGCAGGAGCACTGAGCGGCCAAGCAAAGAGGGATGCTGAACTTCGCTCTGTGGTCTTGGGCAAGTCACCCACCCCTCTGGGCACCAGCTATCTCAGCTGACTGGGTGACATCATTTGAAAAGTTTTTCCTAAATTGTGGCTGCCCAGTAGGGGCTGTTAACTATAAGTAGCTGGAACTTACGGAGCATTTGCCACGGGGCTGGGGCTCTTTGTTAGGCTCACTCAAACGTAACAGCAGTTTGAGGTGGTACTGTCACTGTCATCGTTTTCCCCTCGAGAAAACTAAGTTCAAAGATGTTAAATGACAAGCCCAGGGTCTCTGTTTGACCAGCAAACCTGAGGCTTAGGGTTGTTAGCCACTTAACCATTTCTTTTCTGAGTAAGCTTTTTACAAAAAACAAAAGTGCCCGGAATACAAATGTGCAGCCTGACGATGCATTTTCACAAAGAGAACGCACCTGGCTCCAGAACAGAGCACGGCCTGCACCCAAGCCCCCTGATGCTTCTCCCCAGTCCCCACATCCCCTCCCTGCAAGGGCATCCCGCTAGCAGGACTTCCATTGGCGTGGGTCAGTTTTTCCTGTTCTCGAACCGTATGAAGTTTGAATGACTTGTGGTGCCGTCACGTTGAGCTGCTCGACGTTGTGAGACGTCATCTGTGTGGTCGTGTGCAGCGTGGAGCTGGGTCGGCTCTCAGGGACAGCTAGTATCGTGTCGTATGAAGATGCCCCAGTGGGTTCCTCCATCCCACTGCTGATGTGCTTTTCGGTTTGAGGTTGTTAAATAGTGCTGCCGTCCGCGATTCTTGCACAAGTCTTTTGGTGGGTGTACATGTTTTTGTTGGTTTTATAGCCGAGAGTGGAAGTTTTGGGTCAGAAGTTTGACTCCTTTTAATTTTCTACATTTTCCAGATTTTATAATTAGGGAAACCGAGGTGAAAGTTTGACTTGCTCCAGATACTGATTAGATATCAAAACTTGCACTTGGATGTAGATACACAGGTGGATACACACACACACACCCCCATGTTAAAACTTTTCAGAGCTTTTCCCATATCTGTTATTTTACTTCACCCTCATGACACCCCCGACTGGTAGACCTGATGCCCCCGATTTTACGGGGGAGGCCCCACGCGGTGGAGAGGAAGATGGAACAGCAGCGGTGGGCACGCTCTGTACAAGAGGAGGCACCTGCAGATTTGTGGAGCATCATTCCCCGTGCAGGGCCCACTGGTCTGCACCACACAGCTTCCAGGGAAAGACCAGGCAGACGCGAGTTCCTTGGCGGGAATTATTCCACTGCACTAAGTCTGCATCACAGAGCCTTGGGCTTGTTGGTTGGTTGGTTTGTTTTTGTTTTCCTCCAAAAGGATGAGGCTGGCTTCTGAGCATACGCTAAACCCACACTTCCCCTTTGTTTCTGGCAAAGTTTTATGACTTAGTTAAAGGCAGGGCCCTTTGGAAAGGGGAGGTGATGGTCTCAGGGTAGGGTGTGGTAGGAGGCCTTGGCTACGACTGATCAGAAGAGTCCCTGCTGCAATGAGGCCTGTGTTCCCTCCTGCATTGAATCCACACAGCGGTTCTGGAGAAAGGCGCTGTTACCACATTTCACATCTGAGGAAGCACAGCCCAGGAGGTGAAATGAATTGCTTTGATCCACAGTGGGGATTGCTTGGTGGGAAGGAACTGAGAATCCTGTCTTATTTCTGTTTCTCAAGGTCTGTTGTGTCCATTTGAACCAGCTCAACTAGGAAAAGTAAGAGTTGGTACCGCTGAGGTTTCCTGGGAACCAAGGTCACTCAAGGACATCCGAAGATTGGGAGTATCATGGGCCGGAAGTTTTCCTCTTCCTCCTCTCCTTCCTTTCTTGGGGCAGGTGGTTCCCCTCTCTGTCTGCTCCTTTCCCCGTCTGCTCCCTTCTCCTGCTGCTTTCTGCAGATCTGTTTTCTTTGTTTACTGATGGCCTGTCTGCTCCCCCAAAACTTGCTGTGGCTTTGGTCATGGCTGTGGCCTGGCGACTCGAGCCTCAGGATGCGTAAGCTTTCCAGTTGCTCCCCCACCATCATCTGTTTGCCCACCGCTCGTGGTCTCCATTTTTAAAGAGAGGAAGGGAGGGAGAGAACAAGAGGGAAGCTGCCTGGCGCATCTCGGTTCCCATATCCATCCTGGTCCAATCAGCTGTGGTCAGAGGTGGCCCGAGGAAGAAGTTGGGGTTGGAACTCAGGTCTGTCTGCCTGCTTTTCCCCTTCATCCCTCTGCAGAGATGCTGGAGCTGAGAGATGCATGGTGTGGCTGGAGTTCTTGTGATCTGGATTCCAGGGGGGATGCTGCTGGGCTGGGCTGGGCTGGGGGAAGGCTGAGGAAAGTCCGAGCTGCAGCTGTGATGGGCAGGGGAGAAGCCCACTGACATGGCTGATGGGTAGTTCTGACAATGGCAGCCATCACTCACTGGAATGGACAGTGATGCCTTGTTTCTGGTAATGGAACAGATCTTGTTGGGGACCTGAATATGATTGGATACATCATAGCGAAACCAGAGAAGTCATTGTTTACTACGTTGGGCATTTGGATCCATGATCTTACCACTTCTTTCTCAACTCTTGCGAGGCATGGACTAGCATCTCCATAGCCCGGAGAGCTTGAATGACTAACCCAATGGCCACAGAGAGAAAGTGGAGCAACAGAGATTGGGACCTGAGACTGCCTGACATAAAATGTATGCTTTCAGGCCCTGGCCGGGTAGCTCAGTTGGTTAGAGCATCCTCCCAATATGCCAAGGTTGTGGCTTTGATCCCAAGTCAGGGTACGTACAAAAGTCAACCAGTGTCCTGGCTGGTGTGGCCCTGCAAACCAAAGGGTCACCGGTTTGATTCCCAGGCAGGCCACACATACTTGGGTTGCAGACCAGGTCCCCAGTTGGGGGGGGTGTGAGAGGCAACCAATTGATGTATCTCTCACACACTGATGTTTCTCTCTCTTTCTTTCTTCCTCCCTTCCTCTCGCTCTAAAAATAAATAAATAAAATCTTTTTAAAAAGTCAACAATGAATGTATAAATGAATGGAACAACAAATAAACGTTTCTCTCCCTTCCTTTCTCTCTCTCAAAAAAAAGTGTGCTTTCAGCCACTGCCCTCCATCTTTGTTACCATTATCACATTTGTTCAGATCTCACAGTTTACAGCATATCACATACATGATCTTACTGGGATTGCTAAACACCCCTGGGGGGCAGCACAGCCATGCTCTGTTTCTGTTTTTACCGCAGAAGAAACCGCTGGTCACAGAGTGGTTGTGACTTGTCCTCAGCTACCCGGCTACCCTGCTGGTCAGTGGCAGAGCTGGGGCCAGAACCCAGATCTTTGGGACTCAAATGTATCAATAGGTATTAATGTGTCACAGTGTATCACTGTTATTGCTGGTAGTATGGTTCTTTTTTACTAACGTACAAAATTGTTGAAGAAAAACAACAAATATATCATTCCCTATGGAAGATTATACGAGGTCTGTCTGGAAAAAGTCCAGCCATTGTTAATATTATGAGAATGGTTTATTACTATAATGAGAATGGATATCGATGTAACCTGGCAGCCACAGAGAGTGGACTGGACTGCTCACGCGTGAACAATGAGGACTTCACTGTACTAGTCAGTGAGGGTGGTAGATGCTATTGAGTGAGCCTGTGCGCTGTGTGGTCCTTGCATTCTAAATGACTGAGCAAGTAGAGCAATGAATCTGCATCAGATTTTGCGTTAAGCGTGAATGTAAAACTCTTTGGATGATTCAGAAGGCCACAGCTGTGGGCAACTGGTGATTGGCAGCTTCATCACAACAACGTGCCCGCTCATGCATCACGTCTCATAGAGTTTTTTGGCCTAACATCAAATCACCCAGGTGACTCAGCTCTTGTACAGACCAGATTTGGTGCCCTGTGACTTCTGGCTTTTCCCAAAACTAAAATCACCTTTCAAAGGGAAGAGGTTTCAGATCATCGATAAGATTCAGGAAAATACAACAGAATAGCTAATGGCAATTGGGAGAACTGTGAGAGGTCCCAAAGTGCCTACTTTGAAGGGGACAGAGGTGTCATTGTCCTGTGTGCAATGTCTCTTGTACCTTCTTCAATAAATGTCTCTGTTTTTTATATCACATGGCTGGATACCTTCTGGGCAGACCTTGTAAATACATATAACATATGTACTAATTCAAGAAGAAAAATAAATACTCATGTACCTTCCACCACCTTAAAAACCACACATCATCAATACCTTTCAAACTCCTTTGCAGTTATATTCCCACGCCCTTTGCTCTCCAGGTATAATTTTATACTTAACATTTCCTTGCTTTTCCTTATGGCGTTGCCACATGTATTTATATGTCTACACAGCTTGTTTCTTCTTGCACAGTGTTGATGTTGGCACTCAGCGTTATGTTTGTGAGAATGTGTGCAGCTTTGGTTCACTCAGAGTTTGGCTTCTCTGTAGCACCTTGTCACAGGAGCAGGCCACACTCCACCATTCCGCTGCTGATGGACGTTCGGGTGGTTTCTTGGCACTTGTTATTACAGGCAGTGCTGCCGTGACCATTCTTTTATCTATTTATCTATTTATCTATTTATCTATTTATCTATCTATCTATTTATTTATTTATTTATTTATTTCTGGAGAGAGGGGAAGGGAGGGAGAAAAACATCGATGTGTGAAAGAAACATTGATCGGTTGCCTCTCACATGCCCCCACCTGGGGACCTGGCCCACAACCCAGGCATGTGCCCTGACTGGGAATGGAACCGGTGACCTTTGGGTTCACAGGCCAGCACTGAATCCACGAAGCCACACCAGCCGGGGCTTCTGCGGCCATTCTTGCTGCTGTTGGCTGCGGAGCACACCCACGGGCATCTGACACACATACCTCGGAGTGAATTACTGAGTCGTGAGGTCGTCACGACATATTTAGCTTTGGGATAACACCAAACTGTTTCCTGACCAGGTTCCTTCAACTTACACCCTCCTGGTGGCAGGCGACAGCTCCCGTCTCAACGCCCTTACCAAATGACTTGGCATTGTTGGGTTGAAAATGTTTACCTGCCTGCTGGGTGAGAATGGGCTCTCCCTGTCACTTTAATTTGCATTTTTTATTGAGTACTCAAAGTGTGATGGGTGGGAGGTAGTTGATTGCAGCACTTCAGTTTGTGTCCCCAAAGGTAGCTGGATTATGGGAAGTGCCCCAACTTCGTTCAGGAAGAGGAAGGACAGCAGGCAGAAGAGGAAGGAGGTGGCCTCTGAATGGTGTGGCTTCCTGCAGAGCCACATCCTGACAGAGGCAGTCCATCCTGTCCTTCCCAAGATGTCACCCACCACCCTCTCCGGGCTCTCTGAGCCCACGCCTTTCACTGGAATGAGGTCATTGGAATTCCTGGAACCCAAGGAGCGACCGCACGGGTTCATGGGGCAAGCACACTGGCTTCTGTGAGAAGTGACGGTGCCTCACTCACCCAGACTGTCTGGAAGGAAGAAAATTCCAAACAGTCCAACCCAACTTCACATTTTTCATGTGAACCAAAGTGGGAGGAATCTTTAGCCAGAGGCTTTTAGGGTGGGGCAGGGGAGATTGTATTTTCACTTATCACCAGGGGATCCCAAGCCAGCTTCGCTGCTGGAGGCCCAGATGCCTTAAGGCTTCCTGAATCGAGGCAGTGCAGAGAAGAATGGAAATTTCCACCCGGGTTTTCCACTTCCACCTGCATGACCTTGGGCAGGTGACCTCACCTCTCTGAGTCTTGATTGGTTCTTTGTCAGTAGGGGCCACGTTGCCCACTTCCCAGCTCAAGTGAGCCTTAGCTCCAAGGCCAGCTCAGTGCCTGGAACATACCAAGAGCCCCAGTGAAAGGGGTTCTAATAATATTCTTCAAACTTTGGGAATATTTTGGAGAAGGTGACTTAAGATTGGTTTTCTCAAATTAAGGCTATTTTCCCTCCTCTGGGCAGATATTTTTTTAAAGACGAAGCACCCACAATTTGGGGGAGTGGGAGGAAAGCTACCACATTAGAGCTTTAGCTTCTTAGTGTTTAAAAATAAATCAACAGACATAGGCTGAACCTTCCCTACAAAGCCTTGAGCCGAGTTGTAGGGAAGGAGAGTGGGATGATAGCGATTCTTGATACCTCTCGGCATCTACTGGGTGTCAAAGGCTGGCCTTGTCCGGAGCCTTGGAAACTCCACAGCAGCCCTGGCAGCAGGTAGGGTGGCCACTGTTTGGGGGAAGCAATCTGAGACTCCGAAAGCGTAAGGGACTTTCCCAAGGTCATACAGGAAGGCTGTGAGAGAACAGGAACTAGAGCCCAGATTGCCCAGTGGTCCAAGCTCAACTCCGCTCTCTGCCTCGCTGCCTCCCACCCCTGGCCCCAGCCACCTCCTGGGCCTTGTCTCTTACCCTGCCAGCTGGTCTCTGCCGTCCTCTGACTGCCTTGCACTTTCTGACCTCTAGGCCTTGCTCTTGCCTTCTCAGCCGCCAGGAATGCCATCCGTCTCAACTTGGACTAATGAAACCGTTGTCTTCAACCTAGCCAATCTGTGGAATAATGTGTAGCCCCTTAAGAGTGATGTTGTGGGGGTGATTTACAGAATATTGTTCAAAATATATTAAGTCGAAAAATATACAGACCACAAAACAAATTCATACGTAAGTGCAATGATCCCATTTTTAAGTGTATATATGTATTCTGCCTTGCCAGCTCCGTTCCAGGGTCCCACATGTCTTCTCTGGGCTGTGACTGCTGCGCCCAGGGCAGAACCTGTTTGCTAAGTTGACCTGGAAGAAATGAAATGAATTATAGGGTTTCCTGGTGGAGCTGTAGCATTCCACACAAGGCGGGGAGAGGCACCGTGGAAGTGTGGTTGGGGCCAAGAGGTCTTGGCATTCCTTTCACCAGCCCCAGTCACCCAGGGGCCGCCTGCCAGGCCCCACAGACTTCCACTGGGGTCATGCCAGAGACGGGCCTGTGCTGACTCCTCTCTGGTTGGCCTCACTCTGATCAGCAATACCACGGTCCTCATGCCCCAGCAACTTGCCCATGTCCCAGATACGGAAACCCAGGTTCAAGACCACAGGGGAAAAGAAAGTGAGTCTTCAAGATTTGCTTGGGACGAAATTTCCTGTTTCTATTTGGAAAGCCGAATGTATTTTCTGAATTGGAACTTTCACCAAGAAAACTGCTCAGGGATTTCATTCATTGGCTTAACAAAAATGTATTTTGTGTTTGCTCTTTTGGGAGGGGGGTGAAGAGTCAAGTCTGCTTACTCTAGGAAGTTTAGAAATGTCACGTGAAAAGAAGAAAAGTCATCCCTCACCAATTTCAAGAGAAATATAGTGTAACAACTTGGTATCTTTCCTAGTTGTTGTTTTCTTTCTTGTGCACTTATTCGGTTTAATTTCCACTGAATAAATAGAAGGATTTCTGATTCATAATTTACAGAGCTGATTTCCTGTACTTGTAACAAGGCTGTGAAGCTTCCAACAGCTGATACTTTGCTCCCTCTGGGAATTTGTGGGGTGGGGCGCATTGCCCTCCCCTGTATTCTCCTGACACTTCCGAGAATGCCCCTTTCGCTGCACCACGGCCAGCACTGAGCAGTATTCTGTTCATCTGAAAATTAATCTGAAGTGGCTAAATTGTCCTGCTAGAACTTAACTCTTTGTTTCTTTCTAAAACTCCAGAGCTCAGAATACGTGCCTTTCTCCATGAGCTCCCCGTGATCTGTTTGTTTTGCCTTCCCCCAGCTCAGGCATTCCTCGAGTCTTGGTAACTGGAATGTTTTGTCTGTTCGGGCTGAAAATGATCAGTGGGACAGGAACCAAAGTTAAGTGCCTCATGACGTGTCAAGACGAACCTGGGAAAACTGCGAGCTGTTGACTGGACTTCCTCTCTGAATCAGCTGGTATTTCTTTTTGTCTCTAGTTTTCAAAGCTCCCCAGAGGCCCCACCTGAAATCCCCAGTCGTCTCAGAAGAGGATGGGGGAAATTCTGAAGTTCTCATTAAACACATTTTATCTCACAAGCTTTGGAAGGAGCCAAAATGCCCAAGGCATTGCCTACAGGGGTGAACGTCTGACAAATCCAGCATGTGTCCTGTGGGCTTGACCATTTGCTGGGCAGAGTTCCAGAACAGTGAGAAATCCTGGGATTCATCCGGTGGAGGAAAGACCTTTAACTACCAGCTGGTAGTGACCTCAGTGCTCATTGAGGCCTCTTCACTGTGGTTCGCTCTGAGGAATGGGCCCTTCAGTGCGAGACAGGATGCCCTTGTTCTGTGGGCAAGACAACTGTGAAAGAGGAAGCCATGCACGTTGGGGTTGGTGGGAAAAGACAGCCACCTAGAATGTCCCCTCGAAACCAGTCAGTGGAAGGCCTTCTCCAGGAGGCCTCCAACAGGTCTCTGAATGCTACAGAAACCCCAGAAGCTTGGGACCCAGGGACCCTCCAGGCCCTCCAGATCTCTCTTGCCGTGGTCCTCTCCATCATCACACTGGCCACAGTTCTTTGCAACGCCTTTGTGCTTACCACCATCTTCCTCACCAGGAAGCTCCGCACCCCAGCCAACTATCTCATCGGCTCCCTGGCGGTGACTGACCTCCTAGTTTCCATCTTGGTCATGCCCATCAGCATCGCATATACCACCACCCACACCTGGAGCTTCGGCCAAGTCCTGTGTGACATCTGGCTGTCTTCTGACATCACGTGCTGCACGGCCTCAATCCTGCATCTCTGTGTCATCGCTCTGGACAGGTACTGGGCCATCACCGATGCCCTGGAGTACAGCAAACGCCGGACCGCAGGCCACGCAGCGGCCATGATCGCTGTTGTCTGGGTCATCTCCATCTGCATCTCCATCCCACCACTCTTCTGGAGGCAGGCCAAAGCTCGCGAAGAGATGTCGGACTGCCTGGTGAACACGTCCCAGATCTCCTACACCATCTACTCCACCTGTGGGGCCTTCTACATCCCGTCTGTCTTGCTCATCATCCTCTATGGCCGGATCTACGTGGCTGCCCGGAAGCGCATCCTGAACCCACCATCCCTCTATGGGAAGCGCTTCACCACAGCCCAGCTCATCACAGGCTCCGCGCGCTCCTCACTCTGCTCCCTGAACCCCACCCTTCACGACGGGCACACTCACTTGGCCGGCTCGGCTCTCTTTTTCAACCACGTGAAGGTCAAGCTTGCTGACAGCGTTCTGGAACGCAAGAGGATTTCCGCTGCTCGAGAACGGAAAGCCACTAAAACCCTGGGGGTCATTCTGGGGGCCTTTATCATCTGCTGGCTGCCCTTCTTTGTGGCATCTCTGGTCCTCCCCATCTGCCGGGACTCATGCTGGATCCACCCAGCCCTTTTTGACTTTTTCACCTGGCTTGGCTACTTAAACTCCCTCATCAATCCGATCATCTATACTGTGTTTAATGAAGAGTTTCGGCAAGCATTTCAGAAAGTCATCCATTTCCAGAAACCCTCCTAGTCTTATTTGGTGATGACTCCAATATTCTTTGTAGCCCCATTGGAGTTGTCTGTTTTTGTTTTTCCTGAGATTTAGATTAATCCTGGTCTTTTGGGTCTGGGTTCAATCAATAGAATTGTTCAGTGTCCTTTTCTTTCTGTTGTCTTCTTGACTTCCGAGCCACCAAAGGCTGGGAAGCTGTGTGAAAGGGGACAGAGGCTGGCGATTACACTTAGCATATCTTCAGGGTTTATCCGTCTGGGAAGAACAGGACCCACAAGGTCACCCACTGATACAATTCTGACTGTGGGAAGACCCAAGCTCAAAAGAGGGGCTTTCTGGTCTACCTAAATTTTGCATGGAACTCAAAGGTGGGTAGATGAGCTTAATGAGCTGAATTGGAAGAGAATTTGGAGTCAGGATGGAGGAGTCTCCATTCCATGTGGCACCTTGATTGGAAAATAACACCCAGGGATTTCTTCCTCTGATGCCTCATTAGATTGAATCTCCCAGTCATTCATTTGAAGTGACAACAATATGGAGTGACAGAGATTCAGAAGCTGGAGGCAGGGGAGTGGAATGGTTGGTGCCCCTCCTCCAATCTCTCTGCATCCCCCTAATGTTCTAAAGCTAAAACGTACCATCACTCCCCATTGATGGAGAATGACAGGCTGCGCACCCACCAAGCTTTGAGTGGACACCATTCTGATTTGTGTCCTGAATTTTTACATCCCGTTCTCATGAGAGATCTTAAGATGTTGAGTCTTGTCAAATAAAAAGCATGAAGCATCATGATCAGTGGTCTTTGAGTAATTTTCTTCCTCTTCCTGGATGTGGAAACCTTTCCATTCACTTTTTGCCTCCAGCATTTATTGAGCACCTGCGACATGCTGGGCCCTGTGCCAGAGCCCTGGCATTTGTCAGCTCATGGAAGCTCTTAACAATGAAAGTCGGTATAAGCTGATGATTAGAGCCAGGGACCTGGCGCCTCACTCCACATCCAAGGACTGCCAATTCCTAACTGGGTCACCTTGGACAAGTTTTTTAATCCCTCTTTGACTCACTTTCCTCAACGGTAAAATGGCAACGATAATAGGTGTGTTACTGTATATTTTCACACAGTGTTTGGCATAAGGCCTCTTACCATTTTAGAGATGCAGGAGCTGGTCTGCCCCAAGTCATGCAATATAAAAGGAAGAGCTACTATTTACTGAGTGCCTGCAGTGCTCCTTGCCTACGTATTCTCATTTACTCTTCATCCCCATTTTACAGATGCAGTGAGGACACTCGCCTATGGTTAGGGAAGGTTTCCTAAAGAGGCGATACTTCAGTGGACTCCTAAGAGACGAGCCCTTGTGGGATGGGAGGCTAAGGAAGGGGAGAGGTGATGGGGCCTCTTGAGAGAGATGGGCCAGAGCAGAGGAAGATGGGAAAGATCGTGTCAGGTGGAGAGAAGAGCAGGAACAGAGCCCAGGAGGCCTGCAATGCTCACTGGGGGTCTCTGGGCCCAGGGAGAAGGAGAACCAGGAACATGGGATATCAAGGAGGAGTGGGAAAAGAGGGATGCCAAGATTGGTGGGGTAGGGGCGGTGGCATCTGGAAGAGTCTTGTGCTGACCTTGAAGTTTCTGCAGGACATCTCACAGTGTAGGCCCTGGACCATGTGCATTAGACTCTCCCAGGGAGTTTGTTAGCATTGGGTTTCTAGTCTCCAGCTAAGAGTCACTAAGACAGAATCTCTGGCAGTGAGGCCCAGGAATCTGCATTTTACATCAGCCTTGCTTCCATTTTCTGCATTAAGTGATTTCTCTGCCTCTAAACTTTGGGAAGCACTGTGTTAGTGTCTTGCTCCCACTGTGAGGCCCCTCCCTGAGCCCAGAGACATCACGCAGCATCTCACTGCTCTCCTCTGCACCTGGCACGCTCTTCCCTACCTTCCTTTTGGGTTGTGTGCCTCCCCATTTCCATCTTGCTTTGGGCCATCTTCCTGATCCAGGAAAGATTCAGAGACTGGACAGGGAGCTACATCCAGTGTGTCTCAGTGGTTAAGGGCACAGGTCTTGAGGTCAAACACCTGGAACTGGGTCCCAGCTGTGCCATTTATCAGCTGTGTGGCCTGAGGGAAGGCACCTTACCTCTCTGTGCTCCAGTTTCTTCATCTCTTAAATGGGGTTGTCTGTACCTAAGCCATAAGATGATTGTGAGGATTAAATGAGGTAGTGACTATAAAATGCTTCACACAGTGCCTGGCACATAAGAGTTCAGTAAAACGCCATCTGTCACTCTCTGAAGGCTCTGAGCCAATTACAGAGGAAACTCAGATGCCTCTCTTCAGAGGCCTTCCCTGACTGGAGCAAAGGTTGGTAAACCTTTTCAAAACAGATTGATTGAGATATAATTCATATGCTGTACGGTTCACCTGTTTAACGTGTACAATTCAATGCCTTTTAGTACATCCACAGAGTCACATCACTCACCACAATCAATTTCCATCGCTCCAGAAAGAAACCCTGCACTCCGCAGCCGCCATTCCCCCCGCCTCCCTTGCCCAGGCAGTCACTCATCTGTTTTGTCTCTGGATTTGCCTGTGCTGAGTATTTCATACACATGGAACCATGCACTGTGCGGTCCTTTGTGGCTGGCTTCTCTCATTTAGCATAACGTGTTCACAGTTCATCCATACTGCAGCATATACCACTGTTATGTCTCTTTCTATTGCCAGAGAACATCCTGTCGAATGACTACAGCACACCTTGTCCATTCATTCATTCTTCCCCTGATGGATATGTGGGTTGTTTCCACTTTGGCTGTTGTGAGCAATGCTGCCACGAACATTCTTGTGCAAGCTTTTCATGAACACATGTTTTCATTTCTCTTAGGGACGTGCTCGGGACTGGAATTGCTGGGTCATGTGGTGGTCTGTGTTTGCCCTTTTGAGGAGCTGCCCGACTGTTTTCCTAGGTGACTGTACCGTGTTATGTTTCCATTCCAATTTGTCCACATCTTTGCCAGTCCTCGTTATTGTCTTTCTGATTATACTCATTCTAGTGGGTGTGAAATAATATCTCACTGTGACAGCAAAGTTTTGTTTAAGGGCCAGATAGTAAATATTTTCAGCTTTACAGGTCATATCATCTCTGTTGTAACTACTCACCGCTGCCATTGTCGCGTGAAAGCAGCCAAAGACAATATATAAATAAGTGAGCTTGGCTGTGTTCCGATAAAATTTTATTTACTAAACTCGGTGGCAGCTTGCAGGCTGTCATATGCAGAGACCTCTGATCTAGAAGGGCACTCTACCCCCCATCATCTACCTGGCCTTTCTCGATCTCCTTCCCTGGCTTTATTGATTTTTTTTAATTATACATATTACTGATAATGATATATATATATATACATATATATACATATATATATATATGTATATATATATGTATTGGTTCTTGCTTTTTGTCTGTCTGCCACCTCTAGAGGGTCAACTTCTTTGAAAGTGGGGATCTTATTTGTCAAGGTCACTGTTTGCTCCCCAGCACATCACAGTGTCTGGCACATAGTAGATGCTCAATAAATATTTGTTGGAGTGGCTGACTGAGTGGAACACCATTTCTAGGTTTACAAATGACTCATTCTCCATGTCTTTGTCTTTAAAGTTTTAAGGTAAAGTGACTGGCTCTGGGGCTAGAACCTCAGAAATCACAAAGTCTGGTGGCAGATGGGCCTGAAGTCAGAGCCAGGGCAGCTCCGCCCCAAGTGCAGCGCAGGAAGAAGAGAGTGAGGGAGCCAGGGGACCCCAGTGTCCTCAAGGAGCTGTGGCTGGGGCTGACCCTATAGCACACACTCAGCCCCTCTGTCCTACTGCTCAGATGTCCCCTCCTCCACAGCCTCTACAGTGACAAAGAGACAGAAGCTTTGGAGAAAGAGCAGCTGTTTTCTGGTCTTCCTTATTACGAACCGAAAGCTGCCCGTTTAGATACTGTGCCTGGAGAACTGTACGCTAATTAGGCCACATGAAGCCCAACTTTAAAATAAACTTGTTTTACAAAAATAAAAATAAAAATAAAAAAACTTGTTTTCCCAGATTAGAGAGGGAGGTTCTATTGGGGAAGATTCTCTACCTTCCCCAACCCCCGACATCCTTGGCAGGCTGCCAGTTCTTTCACACTTAGTCACACACACACACACACACAGCATGATGGTGACAATGTGGGGGCAGGGGGAATGGAGCCTTGTCTAGGACAGGATTCTGCTCATCTCTGATCTGTGTGAGTGTGGCAGACACTGCAGGGTGCCCACTGAGTAGTCATCCCCCTTCCTTGCTCACAGAACCCCAGATCAGTTCAAATGGCAACATGAATCCTGATTGGTTTAAACCAGTTGGGATACTTCTATTCCTTTTACTAGGGATTGGTCAAGGGCTACACGTGTGACCCACTTCTGGCCCATGGGATGCAAGTAAGGAGACCACCAGGTCAAATTTGCCAGGGACTAAGGAGGTTCCCAGGACCTGTGCTAACCAGAAAAGTACCAGGCAAACCAGGACAGTTGGTCATGTAAGATATAAGGGGAAGTCTGGAGGTTTTGAGAAAGAGACTCTTACAGGAAAAGAGAGACATGCAAGGAAAAAAAGATCTTCCTATTTGGAAGCAGCCCCGTGAGGACGGAAAGGTAGGGCAGCTGCCCTGGCCCTGCAGGAAAACATTGCGGATGCCCAGAGGCTGGCAGAGGGGAAAGAGCCAGCCCAGTTTCTTGACCATGTGATGAGGCTTGGAAGTACCCCTGGGACTGCCTGTCTCAGATTTCTTGTTAAGTGAGACATCCATTCTTATGGTTTAAATGCTGTAAGCTGGATTTTTCTGTTATTTGCTGCTGAACACATCCTAATGTACCAGAAGGGCACATCTCTTTCTTGCTGTGTTGCCCTCCCATAGCTGGGATGGTGGCAGAGTTGGGCAGCATGAGGCACTCTCAGATTGGCACAGGCTTGAGGCCTTGGGCGGAGAGGTGGGGCAAGCTAAAGGATGTTCCCATGTGATAAGCAGCTCGTGTTCATTGGCTGCTTCAAGAAGCCACTCAAGGATTTCCGAGGCTGCTGGCACACTTCCTGAGGTCTGCAGGTTCCTCTGGCACGGATGGGGACCATGTCTGTAGTTTGAATCTAGGTCTGTCCCACCCAAAGTGCACGCTCTTCCTCTTCACAACAATGTCTGGGTTATATCACAAGGAAGGATGCACCTCCTGGAACGTTCTTGGTGACAGGGAGATCAGCGCCTGGGAGACACCCAGTCCACGTTCGGTCCTCACTGATTGTTCCTCCCACAGGGCCCAAATCTGATCTCCAGTAACTTCCTCCTGCGCATCCTGGTCCTGCCCTTCTGAAACTGTAGGTGGGGCTGTGCCTCCTCAGGCCGAGCAGCCTCACGCCCCACCAGCCTTTCTTCTCTTCACGTAACTCAGGAGGGAGTGGGACTTGAGGTGGAGCTCAACGTGCTGGATCTTATGTATATGCCTAGTGCTTTTAGGCTGGCCACACGCTCCCACCTTCTGGCCCCCGATTCTGCAGCTACACAATTGAACCCAAAGGGAGAGCTTTTCACTGATCCACATGACATTTCTTTTAAAGCAGCTTTTGAATCCTGATTCTGGCAGCTTCTATATGTGCTATTCCTCCCAGCTTTGTGGGATCCTCATCGTAAACGAATCCCAATCATTAAAGAATTGTTCCCTCCTTTGGGGACAGAGCCAGAGCCCTTGAACGACCTTCTCCAGGCTAGCGTTGCCAAACATGATAAGGACGTCTCCTCTGACGCAGCTAATGGTACCAATCCCCCAAGCCCACCCTGTGTTAGTCAGGGCTGTCTAGAGAAGGGGAACCAATAGGGTGTACCTATATAGAGAAAGACATTTATTTCGAGGAGGTGCTTTACACAGTTGTGGAGGCTTGGTGCATCCAGAATCCGAGGGGGAGGCTGCCAGGCTGGACGTTCGGGCAAAAGATGACACTTGGAGTCCAAAGGCAGTCTGCTGGAGAACGAGGAAGAGCCAGTGCTGCTGATAAAGTCCAAAGGCCACCCTTTTGTTCTATTCAGGCCTTCAACCGAATAAAATGAGGCCCACCCAACTTCTGGAGGGCAATCTGCTTTACTCAAAGTCTGCTGATGTAAATGTACTTCTCTTTCACAGACGTATCTAGAATAATGTTTGACTAAATGTCTGGGCACAGTGGCCCAGCTATGGTGACATGTAAGGTTGACCATCACCCTCTCTCGCAGCCAGACTGCCTTCCAGCATATGCCACTTGGACCTCTGATCTCTCATCCGACTACGAGCCCTGCAGAGACTCTCGTTGATCTTTGTACCCCTAGAACTTGGCACACAGCCAGGGTTCAATTAAGGACCATAACAGCTAGCATTTATTGAGCTCTTACTGTGTACCCAGGTACTGCCCTCAGCATTTTATGAGCTTAAGCTCATTTAACCCACGTGAAGTTGTTCCTTTTATTATCCTCCAGATAAAGAACTGAAAGTCCTAAGAAATTAAATTATTTGCCTAGTGTCACACTGCTAGTGAGGTGGAGTCAGAACTCAAGCCATATACAGTTATACCCCCAAATCCACACTATTAACCCCAGTGGATGTGACCAGGGCCAAGATGGCAGGTGGCCTAGAAGGACAGCGTAAGGTAGTGGGAAAACACAGGCTTGGGAATCAGATAGACTGGGCTACCTGTCCCAGCTCTTCCGTTGCCTTGCTTAATGTCTCTGTGCCTCAGTTTGCTCTTCTGTACAGTGTGGGTAACTATGCCAGCCTTGTCGTGGGATTGGAGCCTGGCATTGTGGCCTTCAGAACCACAGGAGATTATTCAATGAGACCAGGCCACAGGTTACTCATGAGGAATTTTTGTTGAGCACCTACTATGTTCTAGGTACTTTACAGACATTTTTGTGTTTAATCTTCAGATTAACCCTGAGAGGAGTCCATGTCTTTATCCCCCTTTTACAGATGGGGACATGGAGCTTGGAGCACTAATGAGTCACACAAGCGGGCTGGGATTATGCTCGTTCCCAGGAATCACAAACTTAAGGGCCTGTAGGGGCCATTCATAAGTGACTGAAGTAGACTGGATGTGATACAATAGGGGGATGCTGGGACTCTGGTGACTGAAGCCCACATGTCCTGTCTAGAGGTGTGAGCCACTATCCACCTCCCACTGACTTGTGCCATGCAGAAATGTGCCAGCTTTGCTGATTTTGGGGGGATTAAGGAACCTGGTTTTTCTGTGCAATCTCCTTATTTTCGAATGTTGATAACTAATTAAAAACAAAACAAAACCGCTGTGCAACTGTGCCAGCTACAGAAGAGCCTGCCAGCCAGATTTGGCCCCTGGGCTACCAGCTGGCAACCTGCCGGTGCTGTTGGCCACTTTCTGTACCTGTTATGGCAGTTGAATCCTTCATGGAGCTCAAGGTTGATCTGGGGACCAAAGTGCATGAGCAATTGGAAAGCCAGACAGCCTGTCTTCCGCTGGCCTGGCCTGTATGCCACCCTGGGCCCCGCCCCCTCAGCTCCCTCAGGTGCCATCCCAGCCACCTTCCGTCACAGGAAGGGCTGGCTTGTGGGGGGAGGGGAAGGTACAGTGCCTTGTTTACACTGCCACAGGCAAGGATCGGAGGCTAGCAGTCCCCTGCATCTGGGAGCCTTAAAACAACAGTGTGTTTATGGGCTTCACCAGGGCTCCCTGAATTTTGCTTGCAGGTCAGGAGCAGGGGTTCTGGACCTGGAGAATATTAGATGGGAGGGAACCTTCAAGGTCATCCAGGACTACCCCAGCAGAGCATTAGAGCATTAGAGCAGCCGCTCACACATTTTAATCACGATACCTCCTGATCTCCCACGGACTCAGTGACGTGGGAACTATTATACCATTATCTCCATTTTGCAGATGGTGAGACTGAGGCTCAGAATGGCTAGATAATTTGCCCAAGGTCTCACAGCGAATAAATAGTAAGGCCAAGACACAGAGCTAGGCACTGTGACCCAAGAGCCCGTAGTTCCCACACTGCCATCCTGAGCCACACCCTCAGCTGTTGCTTGACTCCTGTGCTCACATTTCCAGTGACCTCACACTCACCACCCTTCTGTCTTTTAAGTATAGCCACACTCACCTGGCCTTAGCCAGGCCCTAGGCTTTGCGCTAGGCATTTAAAAAATGCTTTATATCCTGCCACCCTCGCAACAGTGCCCCATATTATACCCGTTTTATGCCTGAGAAAACCAAGGCTTAACGTCATGAAGAAACTTGCCCCAAGTTACAAAACTAGTTAGAGATAGACTGAGATTCAAATGCAGCTCTGTTCTTTAGCTCAGACTGAAAGCTTGTTTGTGTTTTGGTTTCTGTCCTGAAGGAGCAGCTCTAATTCCTAGTTCTCCCAGCTCTCTCCCCCCAGAGGTCCTCCTCAGGAGGCAGACACGCCCGAGTAGCTCAGTTGGTTAGAGTGCTGTCCTGACATGCCAAGGTTGTGGGTTTGATGCCCTGTCAGGACACAGACAAAAAGTAACTAAAGAATGCATAAATAAGTGGAACGACAAATTGATGTTTTCTCTCTCTCTAAAACAAACTTTTTAAAAAAGCAGACACATTACCCCTTGAGTCTTTTTTATACCAAAGTCAATATGCTATTCAATAGTTCCTTCAACTATTCCTCATAAAATGTGGTCTTGTGGTACTCCTGCCCCAGCCCAGCCATAATTTTGTTCATCCTCCTATGAATGAGTCACATTTTATTCATGTTCCTTTCAGTGTCCTGATCCCAAATATAACAGAGGACTTGGACAGATGTGGACAGAATGGCTGTCACCTTCTCCACTAGGCATCCAGTGCTTTAATGCAGCCCCAAACCCAACCAAGCACCCCCTATGTACCAAACACTGCCCCCACACACTTGGAATAGAAAGTGAACAAGCCAGCAACTTCCCTGCCCTCCTAAAATTTACATTCTGCCCACTGAGATAAGGTCACCCATCACTTAGTGAACTTTAGATTAAGATCCTAGAACGCCAGAGGTGGAAGACCTGATCCCTACCTGCTCGGTTTCATAGATGAGGAACCTGAACCTAAAAGATGGTGCAGTGACAGACCCAAGATTCCACAGTGAGACAGAATCAACTTCTGCCTTTCTCTGAACCTCAGGTGCCGACGAGGCCTGGCACGCTAGAGAGAGAGGTAGACTGAGATGACAACGCCACCCTTGAGAATTTTGCTAAGTGGATCAAACCTAGGCCTCCTTCCTCAAAGCTGTCGTCAGAAATCCCCATATATTCCATATATGACCGTCAGGTGGCGCAGGAGCACCAGTGAAAGGCGCAGAAATCAAGGTGGGTGGGCATCTTCCTCATTCACAGTAATTCTCCTTAGCGAGTGAGAAAGAGGGATGGGCAGCCTGCTCTGGACAGCATGAAGGCAACTGTATGCATTATATGCATCTACAGAGGTGGATTCTGCCTCAACCAAGGATGGTTGTTAAAAACTTAGACACAAGCTCTGACCTGTGTGGCTCACTTGGTTGGCGGTCACCCGACAAAGGGAAAAGTGGGGGGTTCAATTCCCAGTCGGGGCACATGCCAGGGTTGCTGGTTTGGGCACCAGATGGAGCACATATAAGATGCAACCAATTGACATTTCTCTCCCTTTCTTTTTTCCTCCCTTTCCCTCTCTCTAAAAATAAATAAAATCTTAAAAAAAAAAAAAAAAAGCTTGGACACAGGTATCACACAGACTTGGCAGGAAACCTAGCACCCCTTGGTGGCTTTATCAAGTCACCTCCCTGACACCCAGAGTGGGTGTAAGATAAGGTCCTCATTTCCCAGGGTTCTCCAAAGAGCCAGGGTTGCTGATGCTCCCTTCCTGACTGGTTCCTTTTCCAGGTGGACGGTAGGTAAATCGTCCTGGCAGAGAAGTCTCTTTCAGGTGGCAGGAAGGTGAGGTTAATGGAATCTGACAGCCTCACAGCCCCGCTCAGTCCTGGCAGCTCATCCACATATTTGTTCATCTTACATCACACCGTGAACTGCATGTGCAAAAGCTCTCAGGCTGGGAACTGTGAACGTTTGGGGCAATGGGGTCAAGGATGCCTGAGAGGAAAGAGAGGGTTGGAGAAAATAGGTTGGGTTTTGGCAACCAGAGCAAACTACTGACTTGTAACTTTAAACTGAGAGCAACGGGGAGCTCCTGAAGATGATCCTGCGGGGGAATGACTTGGTTAGATGTGTTGAGAGCAATCACTCTGGCTCTCAGGAGGGGAGGAGTGGAGGGAGGAAGGGAGCTGGGGGAGCCTTGAGGCAGAGAAACCAACCAGGAGGCTGAGTCAATAAGAGCTGCAGGCTGGACTTGGGTGATGGGAGTGGTGTCTGATTTTCCATCCATTCAAAGCCTCTGATCAGCTGGAGGCACCCTCAGTAAAACTTCTGTCTTGCCCTGAGATGGTTCCCATAGGGTAAGGGGCTGCACCGGGGCCAGGCCGGAGGAGTAGGTGGCCCAGCATTAGGCAATTCCTAGAGGATATTTGATGAAAGCAGACAGCCTAGGCAGAGAGAGGTTGGCTAAGGAGAGAGGCAAGATGCTAGGTCAGGTTGGAGGGGGAGGCAGTGTAGTCCAGTGGTTGGAAACACACAATGGCATCACATGTCTCTTTCATGTCCAGCTCTGACACTTCTTAGCTCTGCGACCAAGGACAGGTCACTTTGCTTCTCTGATCCTCAGTTTTTTCAACTGTAAAATGTGATTATGACTAGGGCTCACCCCTTGAAGCTGTTGTGGGGGCTGGTCAAGGTAGTGTGTATAAAACTCACTCCAGCACTTTCCACCCAACACGTGGAACCCAATGGGGAGCTTCCGGTTCTCAATTCCCCCTCTGAGACAGAGTCTTTTGCTGTGGCACCATGGTCATCCTTGCTCCAGGCCAGCATAGCTCCAAGGACAGGCCAACCTGAGCTGTACCCCACACTGAATTAGGCCAAAGGAGTTCCAGCCAGAAGCAAAAAATACTGATTTGGTTCAGCCCAGGGTCACACTCTGGCAGAAATGTACCATTTCTCTTCTACATTTTGAAGTATTAAAAATTAATCTCCTTACTCTGGGAGTCTCTGGTGAGATTCTCTGTTTTATTTTGTTGCTTTCTTTCTTCTTTTGGGGGTGCTCCTGTACTGAAATCATCCTGTAGTACCAGTTATTGTGGAAAGTGTTCTGTGTATATTCTTTTCTGTAATCTTTCTGGCAACTTTCCTACATAGGCACTATTTGTTATTGTCTCCGTTGTATAAGTGAAGAAGCTGTAGCAGGAAAAGATTAACTAATGTCCCTGGGTCAGTGTAACTCCAGCCCCTTTGCTTCTCATCATGACACTTTCCTGCCCTGTGGACAATCAACGGAAATGTACCGAGGGCCCTAGGTTATTCCAGCAACTTCTCCCCAGAATTCCCCAGTGAGTAGGATGCCAAGGCTTATCTGGCCCCAAAACAAATAAGGAAAATAACCACATGACATAGGGCCCAGGAATTGTCATAAAACTCTTGCTGAGACACAATACATCGTATTAGTTGGTGGTGGTGGTGGGGTCCCTTGTGTAATACGTTCGTCTGGGAGTTTAGCGCAGGGAAAAATTTGCCTCTCCGAAATCGCTGGCCTGATTCTTCCATTCAGGCTACAGCAATAGCTAATTTTTACACAGAATTTACTAAGTGACAGGCCTGTTCTAAGAACTGAATATGCCTTCACTCAATCTTCTCTGTGACCCTAAGAGAGGGGTGTTTATTATTGTATCCTCCCCATTGTTCAGATGAAGAAACAGAAGCATAGAGAAGTTAGATGCCTGCCTAAAGTCACATGATTAATAAGTGGTAGAGCTGGGCTTCCGAAAACTCAGTTGGCTCCAGGATCTGTGTTTCGTCACATGTTTACAGCTTCCTGTATAATCTGTACCTCATCCTGTTTCCCTCTTTGCTTTGACTACTGGGAAACTCAAAACCATGGTGTTTGCTCTGTCCCAGTTGCTAACCTTAGAAAACGTAGCCTAGCATTTCTGCTATCATTAGTCAATTTTTCATTTCTTCTCGTCTTCTCCACTGGCCTTTGGTCCAGGCTTTCATTACTCCTTGATTCTTTCTCTTTAATTATCTATCAGATAGGCTTTGAGGCTGCCCTGGAAACCACCTCAAAACTGTTTTGGAGTAGGCAGGAAAATAATGCATAAATGAGATGAACAGAGACTATTTCTGACCAGCTGAGCCAGCTGGACACAATCGGTGCTAGATGGATGTCTTTAGAGCATCTCCTGACTGATCGCCACTGTGCTCCATGATGTGGAAGATAGAACAATGAACCCAAGTTAGTCCCAGCGTTAGTTGAGTTATGCTAACTGCTGTAATAGAGAAAGCCTGAGATCGCAATGCCTAAATACAATAGAATCTGGTTCAATGTGTGCCCCATTCAGTCAAGTGACTAAGTGAGACCCAGACTGACCAGGGCTCTGCCATGTTCAACATGTGGTTTCCAAGGTCACACCCTGGTATTGGCATCCAGTTGGCAGATGGGAGAAAAAAGGGAGAGTTTAGAGAAAGCAGGCACACCTCTTAATTTGGATTTGGCCTGAATACAGCACGTTTTCTCTGCCCATATCCCTTCGGTGAAAACTAGCCACATACGTACTCCCAAGGGGTGTTGGAATGTGTAGTTGGAGCTGCTTTTTTTCTGAAACAACTCTGTGCATGGAAGGGGAACATCTTTGGTGAACAACTGACTTTGTTCTGATTCACAAGGAACTTAAAATTATTGTGTCACCCACCCTTAGAAAATGTCTAAGGACACCATGCAACATGTATAGTGGTCTCCCTTTGTTTACAGGGAAATGGAGTGTTTAAATTTTAGACCGAACATATTTGTCCAACAGGGGAATGGGCCATTGTGGGAGAGAGAAAGTTCATCATGATAGGAAGTGTTCAAGCAGAGGCTGAATTTTCACTTGGCTACAGCTTCTAGAAGAAGTCAAGCTAAATACCTCCTACCAGTTCTTCTAACTTTGAGCTTCTGCGCTAGGCTCCATGGTCATCTCTGAGCACCTATTTTGGGCCAAGTTCCAACTGGGGCTTTGGTGGCCTAGGAACAAATGAGACAAGATGCTGGCCCTCAGGTTACTCAACTGTAATGAGTTGAAGCAAGATATCTGGGAAGCAGGAGAGTAGAATGGTCTGAGCTCTGGCAACAGGAGACTGGAGTTTAATTCCTAGCTCTGTTGCCTTGTAGCTGTGTGACATTGGGGAAGCTACTTGGCCTCTCTGGTCTTCAGTTTCCTCATTTATTTATTTAAAAAAATACTTTTTAAATTCATTTTTTAGAGAAAGGAAAAAAGAGGGAGAGAAACACCAATGTGTGGTTGTGATTGCTGCTCACATGCCCCCTACTGGGGACTTGGCCCACAACCCAGGCAAGTACCCTGACTGGAAATCGAACTGGCCACCTTTGTGTTCACAGGCAGGCACTCTGTCCACTGAGCCACACCAGCCAGGGCAGTTTCCTCATTTATTAAATAGGTATAATATTTATCTTCATAGATTCTAAGGACCTAATGATCAAATAGTTTTAGAGCATTTGCGGTACAGTGCCTGCCTGGTATGTAGTAAGTATTTTATTAGCAGTAATATTTTTATGATGACCTCGGGTAAGTCGCTTTATTTTTTAAAGCCTCAGTTTTCTCATCTGAACGATGGAGTTAATAAATTCACATCACGGGGTTGGACTCTTGCTGTGTTGTGGGGTCTGGGGTCTGCCATTTCGTCTCTCGGCTTCCTCGTGGGGTAAGTGGGTCGCATCACACCCAGCTGTAGGGACTAAAAGATCGCGGACCCGCAGTCAGCACTGTTCAGGCACCGAGGAGGAACCAGAGTTAACAAGGACGCGGTTTCCTGGCTGCGCTCCCGGGGAAGGAGGTTTGTGCTGGGTCCCATCCCCCGGTCGGTCCTGCTCAGGAAACGCGGAGAGAAAGCCAGGAACCAGGCCTGCCAGGCCCCGCGGCCCCTCAGCGCTGTGCCTCCTCCCCCGTCCTCGACTGCAGGAAGCCGGCTGGCGGGAACGCCCTGCCGGGTGGGTGGGAAAGGCCGAGAGCTCGCCGCCCCGCCGGCTTCCCAGGCCGGCGGCGGCGCGGAGCTGTCACTGCGGCAAACGCCGCCCTCCCCCCGCCGCCCGCGCTCCTGGTGCATTCTGCCCATTAGTATTTCATGGAAGTGCTGCAGCCCGATCCCTGGGCGGCCGGCCGGAGCAGAGAGCTTGTGTCCTACAGGCGCCATCGCCCACCCGCACGGAGCCCACGCCGCTGGGGCTGGGCTGGGGAGGGAGAGGTGTCCAACCCTCTCTTTTGGGATGCTGAGGCCTGAGGGTTTGTAGGTGAGTGGTCCAAGGTCATGGCTAGAAACCAACAGAGCCAGGGTCAACCCATGCTCTGTTTGGACTCTAAAGTTTGTGCCTGGAGTCTGTGGTCCTGATCCAGCTTCTTGTGGGGTTCAGGGGGATCAGGTTCTTGTAGAAGTTCAAGAACAGGAGGTCAGAATCTGGGGGCTATTGATGGCCTCCCAGAGGTCGGTGACCCCCTTGGTTTTGTGTGTAGCATGTTGTGTGTTGCATTTTTCTTCAGAGTTGCAGAGGTGCCAGTGACCCCAAAAGGGTTAAGAACCACCGCTTTCCAAGCCTGCAGGTTCCTCCCTGCTGTAAGAGGGCCTGAGGTCCCTCCACAGTCAATGGCATCTTGAGAATATCTCTGCAGGGCCCTGCTGTGACTCTGGAGGACTTGGAGTCTCTCCCAGGACTTTTCCCTTGGATCTTGAAAATCTTTCTATAGGATCCTGGGGTGTGTCTGGGGATTTGAGGTCCCTATGGGGCCCTGGCATCTCTTTCTGAGGCTCTGAGAATCTCACTCTAAGATCCTGTGACCCTCCCTGGTATGAGTTCTAAAGCCGGGCCTCAGGGTGCCTATGAACTCGCTGAAACTGCAGGCATGACTTTTGTGCATTTTTGTAACTGTGGTTTATGGGAGAGGTTTCACGGGTTTCACCAGATTCTCAAAGGGGGTCTCTAAACCCCAAAGCTAGGAAAAACATTGCATCAGAGCATTCAGTGTTAAAGAGACTTGGTTCCCCTCTCACAAATAAGAGCCAGGGAAGTAAAAGATGGAAGAGATAAAAGGCAGTGTTGTTTAGTGGACAGAACATGGGCAGTGGAGTCAGGCATTCTGGTTTAAAATCCCAGCTTTTCCCCTTACCAGCTGTGTGACCTTGAGTAAATTTCTTAACCTCTCTGAGCCTCAAGGCTACCTCCTCCTTTAGGAAGCCTTCCCTGTGTCTTGGATTAAGTTAGATCCCCACTCCGTATCCCTGAAGATCTCATAGCACCTGGCTTGACACTTTGTGGCACTTAATGCAATTGTTACGAAGTAATTAATCATGTTTCATGTTGTCTTGTCTCTCCAGACCTTTGCTGTCTTACAGTTTGTGCGGTGCCTGGTACATGTTAGGCTCTCAGCCATTTGTTACGAAATAAATGAGTAAAGGAATGGTGGGACACGTGGCAGACGCTGCACTGAGGGCAGAAGGATCAGAAATGAATAAGCATCATTCCCATGCTTGAGGAGGCCCCAGGCTAGTGGGGTGAATAACATGGGTTCATGCAAGGAAGACTCTCCTAAATGCTTTAATGAGGGCGGGGATAGACCTTAATGGGGATATACAGTAATGAGGAAAGCACCAAAAGATCCTAAGATGAGTGAGACTTAGTCCTGGAAGAGCTGACCAAAGGACCTTTTGTGTTATGTGGTGCAACTTACAAAGCGCTTAACTTGTATAAAACACCCAAATATGCCCTCATCCGACAGAGACGGGGGAAAATCCCTGCTGAGAAGAGTTCAGTGACTTTCCCAAGGCCACCCAGGCCATCATGGCTGTCTGAATGGGCAGTTCACGGGCTTCGTAATTCAGCCCACGTCCTTCAGAAACTGGGCTCTGATGTTGTCAAGGGCTTGGTTTGGGTTCCACTAGATGTGAGACTTGGAGCAAGCTACTTTACCTCCTTAAGTGTTGTTTTCCTAACCCGCATCATCCGTATGGGATAGTAACTATAAAGTGCCCAGTACGGTGCTTGTTTTATAGCAAAGGATGTATAAGTGTTTGTTGAATGAATGAATAAATGAATGAATGAAAGAAACATAGGCATTGGTGGGTGGCCTGAAATGTGAGTCGACCTAAAATCACGACTTTTGGGGGACAGTAGGGGGGAATTTAGGGTGATTTTATCCCTTCCCACTTTCACTTTCTACACCTCCTGTGAGCCTTAGCACTAGCCTCAACCACAATGTTATACTTTATTGTTTGCAAACCAACAAAAATGAACCAGCCCCTTTTTCCTGGTGACTAAGTAATAGAACCTCCTTATAAAAAATTTAAGTTGCGGCCTCGGCCAATGTGGCTCAGTTTGTTGGGCATTTTCCCTCGACCCCAAAGTTTGCCAGTTCAATTCCCGGTGGGGGCAATATGCCTGGGTTGCAAGTTCCATTCCCTAGGGCGCATAGGGAAGGCAACCAATCAATGTTTCTTTCTCACATGAGTGTTTCTCATCCTCTCTTTCTCCCTCCCTTCCCCTCTCTCTAAAAAAATAAACTAAAATATTTTAAAAATTTAAATCGCTGAAAGAGATAATGAGGAAAATGAAAGTGCAGATTTAGGCCCAGCAGGCACAAGACGCTGACATACTATTCTTTGGGAGGTGGGGAAGGGCAGCAAAAATACTTTTTCCTGCTTAAAAGTATCTCCTACTGGCTTTGCCATGGTTCCTGGGAGCTGTGTTAGGAGTCTTGCCTTTGGCTGTAGCATTGCAGGTTCAAGTGCAGCCAAGGGCTGAGGAGTGGGTGGAAGGTGAGAATTTCTGGGCAGCAGCTTTGCCTGCAATGGCATGAAGAGTGAGATGTGACCTGTGGAACTTGCTGTGACTCAGATGCCCACTGCTGATTGGTCTTGTAGCTGTGTTTTCACCCCTTCCTTCCCTCTTAGCGTCTAGTAGAGTCTTTTTGGAAAGTTCCTGCTGCCTAACGGTGTCACCCCAATGAATTTAACAAAAAGGGGGAAAAACAGTTCCTGAGTTCCTGCTACACACACACACACACACACACACACACACAGAAAAACAAATTAAAAAGTAAGAAAAAAAGGTGAAATCCTCCTGTTTAGCTCTCTATGTTCCCTATATTTTATGCATGTATTAAGCATATATTAAAGTTATAACCATGGGAACCTACTACATCTGTAATTCTGCAACTTACTCTTGCTTAACAATAACCAGTAGATACTTCTTCTTTTCTTTTTTTTTTTAAAAGATTTTATTTATTTATTTATAGAGAGAGGGAGGAAGAGAGGGAGAGAAACATCCATCACATGGATCAGGTCAGTTGCCTCACGCCTGCCCCCCAACTGGGGACCTGGCCTGCAACCCAGGCATGTGCCCTGACCGGCACCGAACTGGAGACCTTTAGGTTTGCAGAATGATTCTCAAACCACTGAGCCATGCCAGTCAGGGCTAGGTACATTTTCTTGCCTGTTCATGAAAATCTACTTCATTTCTTTTACCAGTTGAGCTTCTTGAGCTCAGGAATATTAGCCCTGCAGCCCAGAGGCCAGCTCATGAGAGGCATTACTGGGAGGACGTCTTGAAATAGCAATAGCAGCCACCATATACTGGCATGAACTAGGTGCCAGGCTTTGAACTAAGCTCTTTCACATGTTATTTCCTTTAATTCTCACGGCCACTGTATGAGATAGGTACTATTTTCATTCCCACTTTTCAGATAAGAAACTGGGGTGCAGACTTGGAAGTCCAAGGCCACAAACTGGTAAGTAAGTGGTGGAGCTGAGATTTGAATGCTGATCTGTCCTGTGACAAAGTTTTGGTGTGAATGAATGAATGAATGTTTGATGGGGTTGTGGATCTCGGGGAGATAGTTCTGTCTTCAGAATCTCCCCTGGAGTCCTGGGTTCTCTCTTCCACGGGTTTGCCATGCTTGTAATCAGCATCAGGGCAAAAGAAGGACTCAGTAAAGTCCCTTTTTCTGTCTGCAGCAATCCTGTGGCCATGCCTGCTTTTCATGGGAAGCAGCATTTTTGAATTTCCTATTCTAAAAATAAGCCTTAATTTGTTAGGGGCCCTTGAGGATCAGCCCAGGCATTTCAGGACAGCCATTTGCCTGTCCGCAGAGCAGGAAATTAATCAGAATCCCAAAGCCCTTTCCCTCTTCCCACAGGCCAGTACTCTGGAAACGCCCAGTGCCTAGCTGCAGTCCTCTTAGAGGACTGCGGAGACGCCAAGGGCAGTTTAATACAGATCCATCGCTCTGTAAGGAAAGTGAGAGGAGAAAGGCATGAGGGAGAAATGGGTCAGCTCTGCTGCAAAGAGTTTGCAGAGAAAACTCTCAGCTGTCCCCCACCTTTGAGGAGTGCCAAGTGACAGAGATAGCCTGGGGTGTCAGATGTGACTCTGTAGCATCCCCCTGGGTCTAGAAACTGGAGCGTTAGTTGCCTGTTCCAAGGGCAACCCTCTGCAGGGCCGCTTTCAGTGAGTCGCTTTCTCCCGCAGGGTTTGGGAGTCTTCTACTGGGTAACGATTGGGCAGATCATCACAGGGTGTGCTAGGAGGCTTTACAAGCTAGAAAAAATATTGATAATAATAATAACAAAAATAAGAATGACAACTACATAATTTGTGGAACATGTGTGGGTTCTGACCTCAAGGGAGGGAGGAAGTGCTGAGAGACAAAAGGAAGATCAATTTGATCCAGGTTGAAAATGTGTTCATGATCGCATGAGAGTTAGATACAATGCCATGGATATTCCAAGCAGGGAGGGTCGACTTCTGGCTGGGGAAAACTAGGATAAGTTAAGATGAGACTGCAAGGGAAGAGAATGAGCAATGGGGAAGATGTGGGAAAGTAGTGGGTGTGCTAGAGGAAGTTTGGATAAACTGTACAGTGGGTATGTGTGTGTGTGTGTGTGTGTGTGTGTGTGTGCGCACGCGCGCGCGCGCGCCCAAAGGTAGAAAGAGATCAGACCAGGCCAGGGATTTTGACTTTATTACATAGGCAATAAGGAACTTACACAAGAGATGTCTCAAGAGACCAGCTGTACTGCTGCAGTCAGAGAGGAAGCAGCCCTCAGAGTACCTATGCCCCGGCTTGTGAATGCAGCTCTGTGCCAGTACGTGGGAGGGCATCTACCAGGAGAGTGTCTCAGGCTGTGTCCTGTACCACGCTGGGTGTGGGTCTTGGGCTCCCTTCAAAAGCTCCCCTCCCCATCTCTCTGGGCTCTAGTTATGTTGCACATAGCAGGTCTACAGGAAATACATTAAAGAGTTATTGGAGGGACTCTTGAGATTATCTGGTTCTCCCCTTTCCATTTTAAAGAAGTTGAAAGTGAGGGATGGGAAAGGACTTGTCTAGGATCACACAATGAGTTAATAGCAGAGCTGGGGACTGAAACACATGCCTCCTTAGTCTAAACAGAGCTCCTTTTCCACATTTGCTCAGTAATAGAAATAGTATTTGTTGAGTGGTTACTCCATACCAGGCCCAGGGCTAAAACACCTTTACATGGATTATCTCACTTAATCCTCACAACCCCTCAGAGAGTGCCCTTTCTTGAAAGCAGGATATCTTGTCTCCCATTTTGATTTCCCACCGCGTTTACAACTTGGCGGAGTCCAAGTCCTGGGAACGGGATAAAACGACGGAGGGGGCGGGGCGTACAGGCCAGCCCCACCCCCACCGCAGACCCCGCCTTCCAGGACGTTGACGTCACCTTTGGAACCGCCCCTCATTGTCAGTCCCGGGGAGCCAGAGGAGGCGCCGGCCGCCGGGAGCGGGTCGCCGGATCCTTTGGCTGGCGGGAGCGTGGGCCGGAGTCGCCGAGGTGAGGGGTCCGTGGTGGGGCGGCGGGAGCGCGGGGCGGGAGGCCAGGGCGGCCGGGCGAGGGGAGAGGTGGGTGGCCGGAGTGGATTGCCTGCCCCGCGGAGGAGTCCGGGCACCCGGGGGCGACGGGGCAGAACCGACGGGCGCACCCGGGGGAGGGCTTGGGGGGTGTGTGGACTTGAGGTGGGGGGAGACTTGGAGTGGAATTCTGGAGGAAGAACTCGGAAGGGGAGAGCTTTGTGAGCCAGACCTTGAGAATGTTTTTGGAGTTTTTGAAGGGGGAGGGAAGGTTTTGAGAGACTTCGCGGTGGGAACGAGAATCTGAGGAGAAATGTTTGGAGCAGGGAGCTGAAGGGATGTTTTACCGGGGGGAGGGCGGAGGAAGAGTTTTAGGGTCGAGTTTGGGATTCGGGTGGAGAGCGCGCCGGGCCCGGTGGGGGCGGGGAGCGGCGCGGCGGGGCGGGGGGCCGGGGCCGCCGGGGAGGGGGCTGCGCGGGGCCCGCGGGCACCCGGGGAGGAAGGAAGTGATCTTACAGGAAGAGCCCGGGAGCTCCCGAGGAGGAGGAGGAGGAGGAGGAGGGAGGAGGTTTGGGAGAGCTGGGGCCGGCGTGCGGGACCGGCTGCGGGACCTGGCTGCGGGGGCGCGGGCTGGACGGGTAGGGGTCCCGCCGCCGCCGCCGCCGCAGCTGTCGGCCCGCCTCGCCGGCCCGCGTCCCGGCGTATGCTGGTCTCACAGCCAGACCGCGGGCCAGGAAGGAATTTGAGGCATTCGCTTTGTTTAAGTTGCCAGTAGACAGTCCTGAGGACTAATTAATGGTGGAATCTGCAGGGGACGCGGCGAGCCGGGCCGGGGCCGACCCCCGCCCGCCGCCGCCGCCGCCGCCGCCGCCGCCGCAGCGGCAGCGGTGAACTTTCCGCAGCGCACGCGGCCCGCCTCCTCGCGCTCCCCCACCCCTGCCCGGGCCGGGAAGGAGCCATGGCTTCCCGAAGCGCAGGAATGAAGTGCGGTTTCTGGGGCCGGTGGCTTCGGAGGCTTCCCGCCGGGAACCCGGCGCCCCGGAGCGGCCCGGCGAGGGGTTCCGAGCCCGGTTTAGCGCTCTGTGAGGTGCCTGCGGTTTCTGTTAATAACCTTGGAGGAGGCTCTGTGAGCCGAGAAAGACTCTCTGGCTTGGGAGCATCTGTTTCTTCATCGTCAGCCCCTTTCCTAACACTGCCGAGCCTGTTGTGGCTTGTTTCGGAAATGCCGAGACTAGTGCTCACACTGGAGGGTGGGAGAGGGGAAGAGAACAGACGCCCCCAAAACGCTGCAGTGCGATCTCCAGGAAGACTGCTTGCAGATTCTCCGACGCGCCTTCGCTGACATGAATGACCTTGGGGAAAGATTTGTGTTTCCGAGCTCCTGGTGCCTTATCTGTCTCGGCTGAGGAGAAAAATACTCTCTGGACTTCCCTGCCTTTTGAAAATATTTTGAGAGGTGGGGTGCAGTGATTTTTACAAATTGCTGCAGTTCTGGCCTAAGGAGCTGGACTAGTGTCAGAACCGGGTGGAATTCAGATCATCTAGTTAAGATTTTACGACCTCAGATTAGGGAGGTGGGGGCGGGGGGGGGGTAATGGATTTTAGGTGTACATTTCCCTTCTGAGAATCTGTACAGTATGTTCCAGATTGCTTCTGTCACTTTGTGTGCGGGTTTGGTGGCATTTGTGTGGTCAGACTGAATAACACCCCCATAGAAAATTCACTTGTCAGAAATAATTATTTTGCTCAGAATTCCCCTTGGGGCAGATTACGTTTTGCTTGATTTACTCAGAAGAATTTCCCAGGTTCCTAAAATTAAATCACTTTTCTAAACATAGTAACTAAAGTTTGAGACACTGGAAATAGTGGGAAGGGAAGGGAGTTGGTTAGAGTATGAACAAGGCAGCAAATCCGGGTTCATGGTCCTCTGATTACTAATAGGGATTGTGGATTAACCTTGATTAACAGGTATTTTCTTACTCTTAAATAATTTAAGACCAAGAAAGGGAGCTAATATTGTTGAGTTGCCTGCTTGTGCCCAGTAATTGTGCTGGGGGGTGTGTATCTCACATGGGCTTCACAGCAGTGCTGCGGGGTAGTAGTTGGCATCTCTGTTCCACAGATGAGCAGACTGTGAGGGTCATAAGGTAAAGAGACTTTTCCCAAGTTTGTATATGAAACTCGTAAGAAATGGAGCTGGAATTCAAGCTTAAGTCTGTTTCTGACAGGGGTGGTCCAACCTTTTGGCGTCTCTGGGTTACATTGGGAGAAGAGTTGCCTTGGGCCACACATTAAATGCACAAACACTAACGAAAACTGATGGGCAAAAAAAGGTTTTGAGTAAATTTATGATTTCGTGTTGGGCTGCATTCATAGCCATCCTGGGCCACGTGTGGCCCATGGGCTGCAGGTTAGACACCCCTGGAAGGTCTGTTATCTCTACTGGGCATACTGAGTTGGTGGAAACCAGACTGGGTCACTGGCCCCTAGACTAAGTCAGTTAAGTCCATTTCTCAGTAATGGTGCCTTTTCTTCTAGGAATGTTGTCAGCATGCTTTTGAGATGTTCTCGTTTTCTGGTAGAAAGGCCAACATATAAGGCTGTGATAGTGGTATGTTCTATATGCAGGAGGTGCTTGATAAATATTTTTCTTATAGAGTACCTAGGTGATCATAGCTTTCATTTATATAGTGGAAAATACTGGATAGCTAGTGGCTCTTCCACTGTAGAGCCATCATTGAGGTGACATTCACCATCAGAAACTGAATCATTTTTCATGTAATACGGGTCTTTGGGAAGATGTCAGCTTATGAGTAAAGCACATTACGTATAGGTAGGACCTACAAAGTCAAGCTGAAAAATTTGGTATAAACTTTGATGCACGTAGTTGAATGAATGTGTGTATATCTTTTTAAAAAGCTTTGTTGAGGTATAATTTACCTACAATAAAATTCATCAGTTTTAAGTGTATACTTTGTGATGTATACATGACAAAGGTATACGCCTGTGTAATCACCACTAATGCCCTCATTTGTTTAAACTGGTTAGTTTCAACAAATTAGTTAGCAAAGTGATCCCTGGGAATGTTTTTTTTTAAACTATTTTTTTTTAAAGAGTTTATTTATTTATTTTTAGAGAGAGGGGAAGTGGGAGAGAAATATCGATGTGTAAGAGATACATTGATTGGTTGTCTCTTGCACACCCACAGCGGGGGGACCTGGCCTGTACCCAGGTCATGTGCTATGGCTGGGAATTGAACCAGTGACCTTTCCACTCACAGGCCGGCACTCAATCCACTGAGCCACACCAGCCAGGGCGTCAAGTTTCTATATTCAGATTCAATGCTGGTACCATCAGATGAATACTAGAGAGTCCAGGTACCAAATTTGTAGGAAATAGGAAACCTTAGGGAGGTGCATGAGGAGCATAAGAGAGGTAGAGACAGGAGCACTTGTCAAATCAGGGGAAAGACAGATTGAACCAGGTTTCCATTACTTTTAGGATGGGTGATATATTGTGGGGGGAAAATTACTCAAAAGATTTATTAAAGAGTTGAACTGTTGTTATTATTATTTTGAAATGGTAGTTTCTGAAATATAAAACATCTTTGACTATCCTTAAGAAGTGCTTATAAGTTATGGTTGTTCAAATTCTTAAGGGTGGAGATGCTATAAAATGATTGAGGTCCTTGCCCTTCCACCTATGACAGAATATCCTTAGTTTATCTCTAACTTGTTTTAGCTAATATTGAACAAAGGGAATACATAAGATAATTTTTTTCCTTCTCATAATTTCGTGTCACTGAACCTGCCCTAATCTGCTTTCATTTAAGTTTCTCTGTTAGGCAGTGCTTGAAACCTGTTATTGTGCTAAAAAACCCCATTTTTACCTCTTACTCCTTCTTGATTCTCTGTATTCATTCTATTTCTATATGTTGGCTGTTTTATAATCATCTTCTCTCATTCATGGATACTGAGAATGGAAATTTCTCAGTCATCAGCCTTCCATATACCATTAGGAAATAATAATTAAAATACTAGTCTACCAATTCAGTATTTTGGGTTATGATAGGGGGACACTAATAACTGTATGAAGTAGTCATTATCCTCATTTTATACATGAGGGAGCTGAGCTCAGAGCAGTTACCGCCAGAGCTAGTGACGGATAGACCATTGATTTGAATTCAGGTATGATTGATGCTCAAGTTTGGGGTCTTCCTATTTCACTACATTCGCTGATGTGTTAGGGTTGCGGAGAGAGGAATGGAGGGCAAGGGAAGTGATTGAAAATACTATATTAAAATATAAGCCAAAACATAACAGGCATTGTTAACCTGTTTAGGCATTGCTGTGTCATCCATTCCTTTCTTAATTTCTGGAAAGACCTCCTTATATAACTCCTTATAAAGTCTAAAGAATTTATAGCTCATCTTTTATTGCAAAATTCCCTTCCCAGATTTGGCATTTATTCTTTTCTTTTTTTTTAAAGATTTTATATATTTATTTTTAGAGCAAGGAGAAGGGAGGAAGAAAGAGAGGGAGAGAAACATCAGTGTGTGGTAGCCTTTTGTGCGCCTCCAACTGGGGACCTGGCCCACAACCCAGGCATGTGCCTTGACTGGGAATCAAACCGGTGACCCTTTAGTTCACAGGCTGGCACTCAATCCACTGAGCCACACCAGCCAGGGTGTCATTTATTCTTTGTGAACATGGAATTTTGTGTTCAAATGGCTGATTTACTCCTCTCCCTATTTTATGTGTATCTGTCAGTCAAGACCCTACATATTTGTAGATGTTCCTCTATTTCTGTTTTATCTGGATAGAGTAATATTTTAAAAATGTATATTATATTAAAAACTTGAATATAATTAAAACAATTTATTACAATGCTTTGTTGACATATATAATGTGTGTGTGATATGTATACAGAAACATATCATAAAAATGCAATTTGATGATAATATCCTGGCCAGTGTGGCTCAGTTGGTTGGATTGTCATCCCATTAGCGGGTTCAATTCCTGGTCAGGGCACAGGTTGGTCCTCAGTCGGGTGTGAACAGAGGCAACCTGCCTAGGTTGCAGGTTTGGTCCCTGGTTGGGGCATGTACCAGAGGCAACCGATTGATGTTTCTCTCCCTTTCTCTCCCTCCCTTCCCCTCTCTCTAAAATCAATAAGCATGTCCTCGGGTAAAAATTAAAAAAAATTTGGTGACTTCTTCACAAAGTGAATATAGCCATGTAACCAGCACCCAGAACAAGAAACAGCATTATCAGTACTGAGTAGACCCAATCTAATCTCCTTCCACCCTCCGGGGTGACTTCTGACCATGTAGATTACTTTTATTTGTTTTTGTACTTTTGTAAAAATGGAATCATACAGCAGCATATATTCTTTGGGATTTGGCTCCTTTTATTCAACAGTATATTTGTGAATATGCACTTTTTTAATGGTTTGCTTTTGGACTTGAAACAAAATCCAAATTTGAACGCTTTATCTTGGCCTGTAATGCCGTGTATATAACCTGGCCCCTGCCTACCTCTCCAATCTCATTGTCCATATGCTTTAGTTACAGTAGTTTCTTATTTATTTATTTTTAAACTCAGCAAGTTCTTTCATACTTCTGGGCTTTTGTATAGGTGCCTCCCTCTTTTCTGAAGACTCCCCTGCTCTTTGCCTGGCTGCCTATTTTGCTAGTCCTTTCCCGTTATTCCCTATTACTTCTGTCTGTTCCCTCCCTTCTTAGGACCTATTACAATTTATAGTGATATATCTGCTTGCATGATTATTACCTGTCTTCCCCACTGGACTTCACAGGAGCAGGGAGCTCATTGGTTTTGGTCACCAGTGTATACCTAGTCCCTAACACAGTGACTGACATGTAGTAGGTATTTAATAAATATTTAATGACCACGTGCCCAATTCAGCACCTTTGTTCCCATTATCTTTTGCCCGTTTTTTCCCTTATGTTATTTAACCAATCAATCTTTTCCATCCTTCAAGGCTCAGCTCAATTACCCATCTTTAAAGACTGTCCCAACTTTGCAATAATAAACCTCTCTTTAAAAAATTGTGACATTTATTGCTGATGCCCCTTATGTTCTTGGTAAATCACACTAGCACATGCCTCATCTATCTGATTGGATCAAAAGCATCTTTCTCAAAAATCTTGCAGCTAGTCATGCCGCACCCCTCGTACTCTTGGTTAACTTGACTAGCTTGTATCTTTACCTAATTTGACCAGAAGCTTAGTTTGTCTTAGTCAGTGTTCCCCTCAGTTCCTTTCACTGAGACTCAGTAGAGTTTTTGATGATTGATAATAATGGTGCTTATGTGTAGGTAGCAAATTTAATTTCTCAGGCTTATTAACATGGATTCTTTTCACTGGAATTATGCTTAGTGTTTTCTCTACAAAGGCTGGGAGTGCCCCAGCTGCTTCATGTGACTTAATAATAATTAAGGTCCAGAAGTACAGGAGTCCATCCTGGTGCCACAAGGCAGGTACTCCTTTGGAGTCTGTCGTTGGTAAAGAGCTAACTACGCAGTCCCTTCTTGGAAAGACGCTTGGTCAGCGCTTCTCCAATGCCCTCAGATGGGAGTTAGTAACTGAAATGAGCTGCTAGGTAGCAACCTCATTTGCATTATTCTGTTGAGTAACATTTTATTTAGATGTCACCAATGAAAAATTTAGCCAATTAAATCTGTTTAAAGTCACCTTCTCTGACTTGCCAGTAAGCTCTCTCAGTGGTTTTTCTTCCTCTTTTATTAAAGGCAGAAGAATGTATGCACTAATTTTGTGTATATATACTTTAAGCCAATTTATTTATTTATTAGAAAAGATTTTATTTATTTTTAGAGAGAGCGGAAGGGAGGGAGAAAGAGAGGGAGAGAAACATCAACGTGCAAGAGATACATCAATTGGTTGCCTCTTGGCACGTCCCCAGCTGGAGACCTGGCCTGTGACCTAGGCATGTGCCCTGGTTGGCAGTTGAACTGGTGACCTCTTGGTTTGCAGTACAATGCCCAACCCACTTTCTTGTGTGTTCTCTGACTGGGGATCAGACTCGCAACCTTGGCATATTGGGAGGATGCTCTAACCAACTGAGCTACCCGGCCAGGCCCTATGTGTGTTTAAGTAGTGACCATGTTGACTTTTCTGATAGAACTATATTAGATGATTTGGGGTAATTTAGTACATTTTTTTTTTTAATGGAGACATTGGGGCAGAGATACTGAGGAAGTTTCTGAGACACATTGGAGTAATTTTGTTACCTTTCACTATTATCTCTTTCTTTAACAACCTAGAAATATTTTATGAAATCAGCCTACTGGCTTTTTGACTTGTTATTCTAGGTCAAAATAAAAAGTATAGGTAGAATCAGAAATTTTCTTTTGAAATGTGAAGAGACAGATGATAAACTATGGGGAGTTCTTTACAAAAAGTAATTTTTAGAATGGATTACAAAGTTAATACATATTTAGCCCAGTCTCCTATACTTTATTTTATTTTAAAGATTTTATTTATTTTTAGAGAGAGGGGAAGGAGGGAGAAAGAGAGGGAAAGAAACATCAGTTCACCCCCCACTGGGGACCTGGCCCGAAACCCAGGCATGTGCCCTGACTGGGAATCAAACCAGCGACCCTTTGGTTTGCAAGCCAGCACTTAATCCACTGAGCCACACCAGCCAAGGGCCCAGTCTCTTGTATTTTATACATTAACTGTAGAATTGTTCATAGTGTTGACTTCTAGGCATCTTGAGATCTTGGGTACATTTCTGAATCACAAATTTTATTCAAGTAAAGCTTTATTAGTTGTGGTTTATTGTATTCTGATTCCTTAACAATTGGTTATTTGTGTCTTATTCTCATTCTTTGACTATTTTGGTTAAATTACACTTTCCCTTAGAAGGTTATTTAAAGTTCTACAGTTCCAGTTCCATAGCCTCAGAAAGCCCCAGTTTCTCCATCTTTAGGATGGTGATAGTAGCTGTGAAGATTAAATTGTTTAATGTACAAAAGCACTTAGATCGTAATGTTGATACATAGTAAATATTAGTCATTATTTCAATTTTACCTTTGCATTTTTGTTCACTCAAAGAACTGATGAAAAGCTTCCTTTTTGTTATTATTATTTATATTTTATAAAAGGAGTAACTTAAACAAGTTTAAGTTTAACAAATTTAAGCCAGGGCCAGTTTCAGGTGTTTTGTTTATTAACCATGTTCTTTCTTCTATGTATCAAAACTCATACCAAACAATGAGTTCTGGGTTGCAAAAGAGGATTCATTTTCCATACCTGTATATAGTCTTTGCCCAAAAATTAAGCAAGAACATACACAAGTGCTACCAGTTTCAGTTTTTATCCACAGTATCATTCTGCTGTGTTTATAGAGATCTGTTTTACTCTTTCAGATTTTCAGTTTTGTTACTATGTAGTTTTATGAGGAGTACTCCTTATCTCTGAGGAGTATTTGTAAGGTAATATGACTGCTTTTAAAAAACAAATACTGCAATTTATGCCCTGGCTGGTGTGGCTCAGTGGATTGAGTGCTGGCCTGTGAACCAAAGGGTTACTGGTTTGATTTCCCATCAGGGAACATGCCTGGGTTTCAGGCCAGGTCCCTAGTTGGGGGCGTGTGAGAGGCAACCACACATTGGTGTTTCTCTCCCTCTCCTTCTCCCTCCCTTCCCCTCTATCTAAAAATAAATAAATAAAATCTTAACCGCCCCCCCACAAATATTACAGATTTCCAAAATGGGGAGTAGTTATATATTTATTTTAATGAGATTTCAAACTGAAATAATTCAAGTATACTTCTCTTGAATTTGTCTTTAGAGCACGTTGTACTTTTTTTCTCAGAAGATTTTTAAATTTCTTTTTAGAGAGACAGGGAATGGAGGGAGAAAAAAAGGGAGAGAAATATCGATGTATGAGATGTGTGGGAGACCCAGCACATATTGCAGGCATGTGCCCTGACTGGGAATCGAACCAGCGATCTTTTGGTTCGCAAGCCGGCACTCAGTCCACTGAGCCCCACCAGCCAGGGAACATTGTACATTCTTAATCCTGGTAATTACTTATTTTGGGGGAGTTAGATTTAATTTTTGGAGATAAGCAAGTCTGGTGAATGAAGTGAATAATCAACAGTGTTTTTGGTTATAAATGAGATGTAATTCTAATAGGTGGAGACTAGGATTTCTGTGTGTGTGAGGCTTGTCTTTGAGAATCCTACAAATGGAGTTTCGAAAAGGTCTTGCGCCTTCGTACCATCATTGGAAGAGACTTGCTTTCCAAGATGACTTGGATAACAGTACTCGTTTTGAACCTCTATAAATAAAAATCATTGCTTACGTAGAACTTGTTTAACTTGTATTATGATTGAGTTGAAATCTCGCTAATAAAAGCATCATTTTATAATAATGTCAACCTAATTTTATTTATATCCTTTAAAAATTGTTTTTTGGTTGAAAAGAGAAAGTTTTAGAGAAAGGGAAAAAGGGAACATTTTTACTTTGCTGAGAGGCAAATCTGTATAGGAATAGGTTTTAAATGAATTATTACAAGGTGAAATGTATTTTCCTGACCCACTTACCAAGGCATTCTTTCTGCAGACGCTGAAAAGTTTAGATTGAAAAATGGTATCATCCACCTTGATCTGACAGCATTTTCCTGTTTCTAAATATAAAGAAATCTCTAGTTTTATCTAGTTTCAGGTTAACTGGAAAAGGTAAATTCTGAGCAAGATAAAAGAAGTTAATTTTTGGTTCTTTAAACCCTGGAACAGCTTTATCCCAAGTGTTCTGTCTTCCTCATTACCTGGGGGTATTTATCTGATTTAGGCCATCTTAGTGATGATTTGTATCTCATATCAGTGAATAAGTAGGTCAGTTAAGTCTAGAAATTGAAAATTTTGTGGCCCTGGTGGGGTGGCTTATTTGGCTAGAGCGTCATCCTGATACAGTCAAGGTTGTGAGTTGGATCCCAGGTGAGGGCACATACCTGATTCAACCAATGGCTGCATAAATGAGTGGAACAACAAATCCATGTCTCCCTCTCTCAAAATCAATACATGAAAAATAAAATGAGAAATCTTTTCTAAGAATTTTAGTCATTGAGGACTAATGATGGAATCTGACGTTGATCGACTGTATGGCAGCTACTGTACTTAAGCACTTCTCATGTCTTTAGTCACTCTTCCTCTGAACAACCTTTGGGGGCAGATACTGTTATCATCCCCATTCAGAAAATGAAAATCCTTAAGCTGTGAGATGAATTTGCCCAAAGTCACCTCAGCTGGTGAATGACAAGCTAGGATTTGACTCCTGAGCTTGCTGCACCTTTTTTAACTTTTTCGTTGAATTTATTAGGGTGACATTGGTTAATAAAATTATATAGGTTTCAGTGTACAGTTCTATAATACATCATCTGTATATTGTACTGTGTTCACCACCCAAACTCAAGTCTCCTTCCGTCACCATTTATGTCCCATGGACCCTCTTCTCCCTCCACGCCACACCCATTGCCCTCTGGTAATCACCATGCTGTTGGCTCTGTCTTGCTCTTTTTTAAAAAATTAAAAAAAATTTTGTTTATTTATTTTTAGGGAGAGGGGAAGGGAGGGAGAAAGACAGGGAGAGAGACATCGATTGGTTGCCTCGCACACCCCCTACTGGGGACATAGCCTATAACCCAGGCATGTGCCCTGACTGGGAGTCAAACCAGCGACCCTTTGGTTTGCAGGCCAGTGCTCAGTCCACTGAGCCACACCAGCCAGGGCGGTACAGAGACTCTTAAGGGAGAAGTGGAAAGGAGACAAGGAACGCTGGCTTCAGTTACATTGTTAGCCAGTTTTACATCATTTAAAAGCCGAGAATTTTGTTTATTTAGTACTTGTTTTATATTTAATTTAGGTCTAATTTGGAGAAAACAAAAAAGACAGAAGTGCAATATATAGCCCTTGTTTCTTCAGGAATTTAAAGTTCTAATTTGGGAGATAGGACCTAGTTTTTGAAACAGTTTCATGACAATAGTGGACCACATGTAAATGCCAAAATGGTTAGAACGTTGTCCCAGTACTTCAAGGTTGCAGGTTTGAACCCTGGTTAAGGGCACGTATGAGAAACAACCAGTGAATGCATCAGAAGTGAAACAACAAATTGATCTCTTTCTCTCTCCCTGCTTCCTCTCTCTCTAAAATTAATAAATAAAAAATTAAAATAAATGCCAAAAGGGGGATATAAACCAGTGGTTTTAGAGGTTGAGTTTCTTAAATGAGTCATATTTCAAAAGAGCTGTTTTCCTAGTAAGGACATGAAAATGAAAAACAACCTTCTCATCTAATACCACCGTTTTATAAAATACGAAATATTTAAAAACAGATGAGCAAAGAACATCATCTCAGATGAAAAGTTTTTTTTTTATATTGAATAATTTAGCTTTATCAAAAAATATTTACTTTAGTATCTTTTGGTGAAAATGCCATTGAATTATGTGGTACAGCAGTGACTTCTTTATGAGGCCTGTTGTGCTGCTAACTTGTGTGGAAGTGATAGGTTATTGTTTACATAGATTAGTCTGGGCTGAAGTTTGGTCTGTGAGGGCTTCATTCATAGAGGCAGTTTGACCAGAGTTTTACAAGGAGATGGATGGATAGGATTTGAAAAGACAGAAAGGAAGAGGACGGTTTTTCTATGCCCAGGGCCAAAGCAAGAGCAAAGATACTCTAGTTGTATTACTGATTGGACCTGCTTGTCTGATTCAGGAGAGTTTAGGTTATGTACTAGGAGGAGAGAATGTTAGTGAGGTAATGCTCAGTCAGGTTATGAACAGTCTTGAAAGTTATACTGAGGAATTTGGACTTGATCTTTCCAACATTGGGGAAACCTTGAAGGTTTATAAGTAGGGTAGTGACTTGATAAACTTGAAATTATAGACTGATTAAGCAGAGGGTTTTATGTAGACTACTGGAAAGGAGACCAGTTAAAGATTTTTTAGAAATTTAGCTGGAAACTGAACTGAATGTAGGGACTAAAAAACAAACAAAAACAAAACCTGAATATATTGGATAGAAGTTTTGAAGAAGGGAGATAGGACTTAATGATGACATGGAAAAAGAAAATAAAGATAACTCCAAGATTAGGAGATTGGTAAACTAAGGGACATTTGTGATTAGTTAGTGCGGTTGGGAAAAGGGGCAAGACAGCGTTTGCCTCAGATTTCGGGCTAACTGCTTTACCTCCACGTGCTTTTAGAGCTCTGTTTGAGGTATGTTGAGGGTCTCTCAAATTGCTCTGAGGTTGAACTGGAAGTTAAAAGGTTTCTTTTATTTTGTAAGTACTCATTTGGGGAAAAAAAACCCAGTACGTTTCAAACCACTAAATGTCCTGGAAGTTCTTAGTTATGGAGATGGTCACCCTAATAAATAACATCATCATTAGATGGTAATCTAATTACCTAAGTGCAGAGGAATTTTTGGAATGCATTTGTCACTTCAGGAGTTTTTTGTTTAACTTGTCCTTTGTGTGTGGGGGTGGGGGGAGGTTTAAAGGACCAAGTATGGTCTGTGGCCCTCGTTCTTAGTGACTTCGCTTTCCTTTTGAGTAAGGCTCCTCACATCCTTTCGAAGAGCTCTCAGCAAATCCTTCTTAAAAACAAAGGCCCGTTTCAGAAAACAAACAACAAACTGTTGACACAGCTCAACAAATTGCTAGTCTTGGCAAATAAAATTAAAGGAAGTTTCAGGGCCTAGCTTTGGGGATTTAAAGATCATACCCCTTGGAAATGTAGTTACATCTGTAGACTCAGTGTCATGATATCTAATGCTTTTTGGGTATGTGCCTCTCTCTTCATTCCCCCATCGTCTTCGGTCATTAATTTTTCAGCTTGCTCTTCATGTTTGCTGTTGACGATTGCTTCGAAGTTCTATCTACTGCTATCACCTCAATAGTATAAAGCTCAGCCCCACCCCTCGCCACTTCATTCCTGATGTTCCTTGAGCAACTGTTTCCACTGGGTCTGGTAGAACCTGTGCGCAAATGTGAGCAAAGTCCTAGGTTCTCTTCATCTTCTCTCCCAACATCTGCTCTTTTAGCTAACCCATAGCTGAAAACTAGATCTTTCCTCTAATGGACACTGTTATTCCTGTTTTTGCTCTGACTCCTTGGACAGCAGGGAACAATCACTGTATTTCTAGTTCTTCCCACTGTGACTTACATATCAGCGTTTTGCCATTTTTTTTTTTGCATGGCTTCTAATTTTTCAAGGCCCCTACCATCTGCACTTTCCATTTCCTTTTTCTTTTTCAAGGTTTTAAAACTGTTATTTTAAATTTATTTATTTTTTTAGAGAGAGGGAGATAGAGAGAGAAAGAAAGAAAGAGAAAGAAAAAGAAAGAAAGATCAATTTGTTGTTCCACTTATTTATGTATTCCTTGGTTGGTTCTTGTATGTGCCCTGACCCAGGATCAAGCTCACAGTCTTGGGGTATCAGGACAGTGCTCTCACCAACTGAGCTACTGGCCAAGGCTGCTCTCTCTATTTTCATTAGTTTTGTCTGGTGACTTTCAGGATCCACATGGATCACTGAAGAAATACTCTGTCCCATCCTGTAGTATCTACTTTGTCTTATCAATTATTATATTTCTGTTTTGCATCTTCACTTTTTTTTAAAGATTTTAATTTTTAGAGGGGGGGAAGGGAGAAAGAGAGGGAGAGAAACATCAATGTGGGAGAGACACATCGACTGGTCAATTGCCTCTCTTACACCCCCAACTGGGGACCTGGCCCACAACCCAGGCATATGTTCTGACCGGGAACTGAACCGGCAAACCCTCGGCTTACAGGCTGGCACTCAATCCACTGAGCCACACCAGCAAGGGTGCATCTTCACTTTTTTAAAAAGATTTTATTTATTTACTTTTAGAGAGAGAGGAATAGAGGGAGAAAGAGGGGGAGAAACAAAGATCGGTTGCCTCTCACATGCCCAACAGGGGACCTGGCCTGCAACCCAAGCACGTGCCCTGACCAGGAATTGAACTGGCAGCCTTTCACTGGCCAGCACTCAATTCACTGAGCCACAGCAGCCAGGGCTCTTTATTTCACTCTTCGTTGAGGCCTTCCTTTAGAATTATAAATACACTGAGGTCTTTCCTACCCTTAAACAAATAAATCCCTCTGCCCTTCTATCTCTGAATTATTGCCATTTAAAAAAATTTTACTCTCATTAAAAAAATTACTTTTGATTTTAGAGAGAGGGGAAGGAAGGGAGAAAGAGAGGGAGAGAAGCATCGATGCAAGAGAGAAACAGCATTGGGTTGCCTTCTAAACGTGCCCTGACTGGGGACTGAACCCACAACCCAGGCCTGTGCCCTGACTGGGGATTGAACCAGAGACCTTTTCACTTTGCGGGATGACGCCCAACTATCTGAACCACACTGGCTGGGTTTAACTCATTTTTTTAAAAGAAGAGTATTCTGTATGCAGGCTTTTCTTTACATTCACTCATTCTTTAACACCTTTCCCTTTGTGTGTCTGTTCCTAAGTACTTCACTGTAAATGCCCTTTCAAAAGACTCAGTGCCCATGTATTCAGGCATTTTCATATTCTTTTTCTTCCTTAATCTCTCTACAGTCTTTAAGCTATTGATCATCTTATTCATTGAGCCTCTGTTCTTTGCAGGAGTTAAAAATACGTGTGTTTAGCCCCATCTAGTCTAGTAAGACCTTTTTGTCTGGAACTTGGCTGGTGGCTGGACTCTGCTGTTCATTGTGTGGCCTGTACTGACTAGTAGAGAAGGGGCAGAGCAGGCTGGCGCTGTGCATCTTACAGTGCTCTACCATGTGGACTTCTCAGTAAATAATTGATTTGACTTGTCAGTCTTCCTGTTCTTTCTTTTCTCTCTCCTGATCCTGCTGTGGCTTTTGTGTAAGATGGTATCTGCCTTACAGTGTTCTGAGAAGTAAGTTTGTTCATGTAAAGGCTTAGCATGACACAAAGTAAACTTACAAATATTAGCTATTGTTATTATAGTATGCTTTTAACTTTTTCAACTACTTTAAATAACATTTCCTTCAAATAACATTCCAAGGAGAGACGTAGGGTCTAGAGTCTAGCATATCGAGTTCCATTTTACAGATGAGAAATCAATCCATGAAGGAACTTGTCTAAGGACTCCAGAACAGCATTTAATGGAATGAAATCGAAAAGTTATTTAAACCTAGTCTGAAAGGAAGAAATGGCTTGGGATGAGTGTCCTACCAGTCATCCCTCTTGTGTAAGTAGGACAGATCTGCAGTGTCGGGAATGGAAATGGAACGAGGAGGAAGAGCATTCCCAGCTACTCTGTTCTTCTGGTCCTCGATTATCTTCCTGCTGTTAGAGGGGAGGCCGGGAGGGTGTTGCCACGTCATTCCTAGGTCCTAGTCCAGCCATCTAGCAAGCTGAGAAACTGCATTGGAAGGGTATCGGATTCTCTGGGAACTGAGAAAACAGCTTACCTTTTCTATGTGGGAAAAAGAGGTAAAGTGAGCGGGAGACATGAGCTACCTGTATGAGCTGCTGCTATCATGTGAATTGTCTCATGGATTTAACTCTTGAACTTCTTCAGCTGAATTCTACTCTTTTGTCTTGTGTCATTTCTTGCAGCTGTTTAGAGACATTTTTAGGGTCTTTGTGCTTCTAGCTCTTTATTTTTTATTTTAATGGCCTTATGCAGCTTGATAGCACTCAGCCGTCAGCACCTGCTTTTGCTGCAGTGTGCACTGCATCATTTCTGCATTGCTGTAACCAGAACTCGGTCAGACTTGTCCTTTCCGTTTCTTTGATGGGAAGTTTTCTTTGCATCTCTCCCTTAGGTTAGTCTGCTGTAGCATCAGAGGCTCTTCTACCCCTTGGGAAAACCTGAAGAGAGGAGAGTTTTTGAGCAGTCACCTTGTGTGGGGATTTCTCTGAGCTAGGATTCCTCCAGCTTTTAGGCTTCCCTTAGGTCTAGTACTTAGAAATGATGTCTTTAGCCACAGTGTATTGTACCTGTCTGTGCAAGAGACTACTACTACTAGTGAGTGGAAATGCCGAGTTTAAAGTGGGAAGCATATTGAATTAAGACTGAATAATGATGAAGGGTGATGAAGCAGCGTATCTAGTGGAAGAGGGCTTTAGGGTTAGACAGATCTGGATTTCATTCCCAGTTCTACCATTTATGACCAGTGCGAACCCCTGTTTTCTTATTTACAAGTAGAAGTACTGATAATACTTAGTTCTTAGTGTTGTTTTAAGGATTAATTGAGTTTGAATTTCTAAACAGAATGCATAGATATAATTCTGTTACTAAAATGCATAGATATATTTAGCTGTTACTAAACTTTGTGAAGTTGAGTTCCTTATTAAAATTGGGATATTACTTAGTTCAGATTTGTTGTAAAGATTAAATGAGGATAGGTGAGTAGGTAAGTAGATAGATAGAAAGCACCCTGGCTGGTGTGGCTTGGTATATTGAGTACGGGCCTGCAAACCAGCAGGTCACCGGTTCAATTCCTGGTTGAGGCACATGCTGGGGTTGCAGACCAGATCCCCAGTTGGGAGTGTGAGAGAGGCAACTGATCAATGTTTCTCTTACACATTGATATTTCTCTCCCTCTCTTTCTTCCTCCCTCCCTTTTCTCTAAAAATAAATAAATAAAATCTTAAAAAGATAGGTGGTCTGGCATATAGATTTTATATGTGCAAAAAACAACTGAAGCAACTGAAATATAGGCGGTATTTCTTTGGAAGAAACAAATTAAAATGCTACCCAAGTCAACCAACTACAACAATTTGTCATTGCTACTTCAGCGGTCTGTTTGGGTGGTTTTTGCTGTGCTGAGCTCAAATATGTGCATTTCCAATTGTATTTTGCCCATGATTCATTATTTTCTCAGTTTATCTCATGGCCTAGTCCCTTCTTTTTTATATAGGGTCATGTTCTACTCATACTCAGGGATTAGCTTAAATTTCACTCTAAAGCTCTTTAGTGACATTATGACACTTCGCGTGGACTGTTAGATAGCCTTTTTGCTCCCATTATGTGCTTGGAGAGAACGTCTATGTATTCTCTAAAATTCAGTTTAAATATTTGAAACACATCTTTGCCTCTGTGAAACCTTTCCTGACTCCATAATAAATCAACTCTTTCTGTACTTTGTACATCTTCTGTTGTTGCACTTATATTGTATTGTAATCATTTGCTCACCTTTGTCTACTTATGAAAGGTTATAAGTAGCATAAGAATAAAGTATCTCTGTATTCCCACTTATAGCACATACCTTGCTCAATAAATATTGAATTGAGACTTTGATGCATTGATTTTGTATTGGTATTTTTTTTTCACAAGAGAGCATGAATGGTAAGTTAACTCTTGTGTCTATGTGTTTTAAAACAAATAAAAGAAATATATATTTTTAAAGATTTTATTTATTTATTTTTAGAGAGAGGGGAAGGGAGAGAGAAAGAAAGAGAAACATCAGTGTGTGGTTGCCTCTCCCGCACCCCCTACTGGGGACCTGGCCTGCAACCCAGACAGGTGCCTTAGACTGGGAATTGAACTGGCGACCCTTTGGTTCTCAGGCTGGCACCCAATCCACTGATGCACATGAGCTGGGGCTGTTCATTGATTTTTTTAAAGAGAGAGGAAGGGAGAGAGAGTGAGAGAGAAACATTGGTTGGTTGTGCCTTTCATATGTGCTCAACCTTGTCCCGACCTCACCCCAACCAGGGATCAACCTGCAACATAAGGTAATATGTGCCCTGACTGGGGATCAAACACACAACCTTTTGGTGTATGGGATGATGCTCTAACCAACCGATCACTTGGCCAAGGCCATAGTTTTAATTTTTAGTCATCCTTCCTTCAAGGAACAATTTTTAGTCTTAGAGAGTTATATTCAGTTCAATACTATTCCTGTCATACTGCCCAACACACGCTCTCTGTGGTCACTTTGACTCTTAATGAAAATGATTTATATTGGCACTGTGCCTGTTTCTAACCACCTATTCTGTTAATGTGGTTTTTCCAAATCTTGAGTAGAATGTGCAACTACATTGGAATCACAAATAAAGCTAAAGCTCTCTTGAAAATCTCAAAAGATTCCACCTAAACCCCTACCCCATAAATAGGTACTAGCGTAGGCTGATGAAATGATATGAAATAATAGTGTAGCACATTCCCAATGAGTCCACAGTCTTTTATATACAATTTCATTTTTTCATTTTTTATTTTTTAATACTCACCTGAGGATATTGATTTCAGAGAGGAAGGGTTCGGGGAGAGAGAGAGAAACATTGATGTGGATGTGAGACAAATATCGATCACTTTCCTCCCCTACACACCTTGACTGGGGACGGAGCCTTGCAACCTAGGTATATGTCCTAGCTGTGAATCGAACCCACAATCTTTTTTGGTGTATGGGATGATGCTCCAACTAACTGAGCCACCTGGCCAGGGCTTTAGATGCAATTTAAAAATCTAAAAAAAGCACTTGAAAATGAAAAACATAACTCACTTCATGGCAAAACTTGACCTGAATTGAAGTGAGCCTATTTATAATCTTATTTATTCTACTTAGTATGATTATTCATATATTTAACTATATTAATGTGTTTGCCTACTGGATGCTGCCTTAGTCCCTATTATATTATCTTTCCAAAATATAAAAAATTCTGAATTCCAAAATACATTTAGCTCAAAACAAGGAACTGTGGATCGGTATGTATTTTGTTGGAAATAGTTCCTTGTCACATGAATTCTTCAAATAAACTCTAGGGAGTTGAGTTTTTGTGTTAGACCTTCCTTAATTAATAATACCTGATAGCTAATTCCCACTACTGTTCTTTGTTTTTAGAAGAACATTGCTGTGCTATATATTCATTAATATGGGGAAGGTTTTTTCTCTTGTGCTCTTTAAAATAGTTGAGAATTTCTTACATACTTTTCACCTATACCAGTGGTTTATTCACAGATTCATAAGGGTCCCCAAGACCCCTTTTTTTTTTTTAAGATTTTATTTATTTATTTTTTAGACAGAGGGGAAGGGAGGGAGAAAGAGAGGGGGAGAAGCATCAATGTGTGGTTGCCTCTCACTTGGCCCCTACTGGGGAACCTGGCCCGCAACCCAGGCATGTGCCCTGACTGGGAATCGAACTGGCGACCCTCTGGTTCGCAGCCCGCGCTCAATCCACTGAGCTACACCAGCCAGGGCCCCAAGACCCTTTTTTTAAAGAGTTTTTTAAAAAAGATCTTACTTATTTTTAGAGGCAGGAAGGGAGGGAGAGAAACATCAGTGTGTGGTTGTCTCATGCGCTGCTGCCCCCCCCGGGGGCCTGGCCCACAACCCAGGCATGTGCCCTGACTGGGAATCGAACCAGTGACCCTTTGGTTTACAGTCCTGTGCTCAATCCACTGAGCTACACCTGCTAGGGCCCCAAAACCCTTTAAGGGGATCTGTAAGGTCAAAACTATTTTCATGATAATACTAAGACCTCATTTGTCTTTTTCACTGTAGTGACCTTTGTACTGATGATGCAAAAGCAATCAGTGGTGGATAAGAGTGCTGGTGCCTTAGCAAAAATCAAGGTAGAGGTGTCAAATTGCATTAGTAATAATTATGTTTGCAACATACTTTTCAGTAAAACAAAATGCCAGTTTCACTTAGGAATGTCCTTGATGAAGCAGGAAAAATTCTCAATTTTATTGAATTTTGACCATTGAGTATACATTTTTTTTTTAAGATTTTATTTATTTTTAGACAGAGGGGAAGTGAGGGAGAAAGAGAGGGAGAGAAACATCAATGTGTGGCTGCCTCTCACTTGGCCCCCAGTGGGGACTCGGCCCGCAACCCAGGCATGTGCCCCGACCGGGAATCAAACAGGCGACCCTCTGGTTCGCAGCCCGTGCCCAATCCACTGAGCAACACCAGCCAGGGCTTGAGTATACATTGTTTTAATATATTGTGTGATGAATGGGAAGTTCTGTGAAGTACTTCTTTATATCAAAGTACAGTGGTTTTTTTAGGAAAAACACTATTATGATTAAGTTGCAAGCTATAAACTAACCTTTTTTTATGAAACATCATTTGAGTATTTGACAGACATTTTTCTTGGAAGTGAATGAAATGAAACATGTTACTTCAAGGAAAATAACTGACAGTATCTATTGCCAATGATAGAATTTGAAATTTTAAGGAAAGATTTTAGAATTTTGCCTAATAAATATATCTGCCTCTGTGAGCTTGGGAGTTCTCAATACATAAAGTCTTTTTTGATGAGATAGGTGGTGATATTAACAAAAGTGATTTTTTTGATATTGCACGATGAAGTGTGTCAACATTTAGAAGATGCACATATCTGTCAGCTTATGAACCAGTATTTTCTAAATGATCAATGTATGATTTTATAAAACTCTGCTTGGGTAAAAGATCATTCAAAGGGTGAGGTAGACTCATGGATTTTAACGTAACAGAATATGAACAGTTAACGTACATGGCTTCAGGTTCTATAATGCAACTGACCTATGAGAAACTGCCACGTGTTGAGTTACAGTGTGGTACCAGAGAATACCTCTAGTCATCTTAAAAGGCTATTAAAATACTCCCTTTTCAAGTACATATTGTGTGAAGTTGGATTATTTTCATATACTTCAGACAAAATATCGTATCATATATAATGCTTGAATGCAGAAACACCTGTGCCTCAACAGATGTTAAAGAGATGTGCCAAAGTGTAAGACCAGTGTCACTCTTCTCATTAAATGTTTTGTTTTTGGAAACTATAGTTATTGTCATAAAAGTATGTTATTTAAGTTAATGAGCTTATTATTTTAAATTTAGTACATATTTAAAATTTTTTATACAGCAAATATTAGATAGATGTAACTCATAAGCAGAAGCCCTTCAGGGTCTTCATTAATTTTTAAAGGTGTAAAGTAGTTCTGAGATCAAGTTTGACAACTGCTGGCCCAGATTCACAAATGTTAATATTTTGTCATTTTTGCTCTCTTTGTCTGTTTTTTTCCTGAAACATTTGAAAGCAGGTTGCATACATCATGACCTGTAACCCCTAAATATTTCCACATTCAACATTGATACAACAATGTCTGATACTCATATTCAATATCCCAGTTCCATAAATGCTCTTTATAGCTTTCCGTCCCCTTCAGAATCCACTTTAGCATTTCTTGTTACGTTTGGTTGTTATGTTTCTTTTCATCTAGAGCAGCAATTGCAAACCTCTGTAAAGGGCCAAACAGTAAATATTTTTGGCTTTGTGGGCTCGGCTGACTCTTGCAAGGGAAAATAAGCCATAAACAATATGTAAATGAATGGACATGGCTGTACTCCAATAAAACTTTAGTTTGAGGACTGCTGATTTAGAACAGCTCCACTTTAACATTTTGTGTGTGTGTCTTTATTTTTATTTTTATTTTATTTTTGCAATTTCATTTTTAATTCAAAGATTATTTATTTATTTACTTTTAGAAGGGAAGGAAGGGAGAAAGAGAGAAACATTCATGTGTGGTTGGTTGCCTCTGGTGCACCCACTACTGGGGACCTGGCCTAGAACCTAGGCATGTGTCCTGACTGGGAATCGAACTGACGACTCTTTGGTTCAGAGGCCGTGTGTGTGTGTCTTTAATAACACTTTTTTTCTTTTGAAGAGTCCAAGCCAATTATAATGTCCCATAAATTGGATTTCTCTGCTTGTTTTCTTATGCTTAGATGCAGGGTAAACATTTTTAGTAATAAATATTACATAGGTGATGCTGGGCCACATTGGGAGGCACATAATGTGAGTCTGTCCATTGACATTAAGTTTGATCTCTTCATTGTAAAGGTGTACCTGCTGTCTTTTGTAAGTAATATGTAGGTGTCTTTTAGACAATGTGAATATGCTGTTCTCCTACTAAATGGTTTTAGCACCCACCAGTGATCCTTGCCTTAATCAGTTATACTTTGATGGTGTGATTATAGTTCTTAACATCTACTTTAATATAACAGCAATAAAAACCAAATTGTATTTTCAAAATGCTTATGAACTTAGAAAGCTCTATTCATATATATTGTCACTGCAATTCTGTAGTGTAGTTTTCCCATGTAGACTCTTTTCCTGGGAGGGAGAGGCTGAAATAGTGGGTCTGCATGTGTTGTCCTGACCACTGTTTTCTAGAAGCAGCATTCCAAAATATGGCGTCTTTGTCTTCTGAGCCCAAAGTCACTTAAGAAGAAAGGACATGTGTGGCCTAGTCTAGACTGGAAGTTGTCTCTGACTTGGGAAATTTTTTCTGTTTCTTACCTTTTTTGTTGATATTTCTGGTGTTTTAGTGGTTCAGTTTGTGGATTCTATAATACACTCAGGATGTTTTTGTCTAATTATATGTTAATGCTTGTATTGCAAATCAGATAACTAGTTACAGCTTAGAAAAATGCACATATTAATCTTTTAAGAGAAATTTTTCCCTCCACCAACTTATGAAAAATTTCAAACTTACAGAAGAGCTAATGCAGCCCTGGCTGGTGTGGCTCAGTGGATTGAGTGCTGGCTTATGAACCAAAGGTTTGCTGAATCGATTCCTGGTCAGGGCACATGCCTGGGTTGTGGGCCAGGTCCCCAGTAGGGGTTGCTCAAGAGGCAACCATACATTGATGTTTCTCTCCTCTCCCTCCCTTCCCCCATCTCTAAACATAAATAAATAAGATCTTTAAAAAAAAGAGCTAATGCAGTAGTCTAATAAATACTCATACCTTTCACTTGGATTCAATAATTAACTGTTTACCTTGTACTTGTGTAGCTATAAATAGTTGTATATCTGTATCCATTTTTCTTAACTATTTGATAACCTGCAGATATGTAACCCCTAGAATAAGGGCACTCTACTACATAAACACCATGTCATTATCACACCTTAAAAAATTATTTTTATAATATATAATATTGATCTGTTTTCAGTGTCTCCAGATACCTTAAGAATGTCTTACCATTTTTAAAATTTTTTTGAGAAATAGTCCCTTAAAGGACAATAATAGGTGAGAGATTGACATACAGAATGAGGCAGAAGTAGGGTTACAGTTTTGTGTGTGCAAAACAGTTTATTCTTGTATTACTTATTAATTATTGTATTATTTTCCATACAGACAACTGTAACCCCACTTTTGCCCCACCCTGTATAATTAGTGAAGTGCTCTGTGCGGTCTCTGACATGAACAATAACCACCAAGTTTGTATGGTTGCCCTGCAGGTAACTACGTTCAGTTCCATTTCATAGGTCAGTACAATGAGGTCATCTGACTGTGGGGTGAGGGGTTTCAGGGCTTTTTTTTCTTTTATTTTTATTTTTAAAGATTTAATTTATTTATTTCTAGAGAGAGGGGAAGAGAAACATCAATGCAAGAGAGAAACATCGATTGGTTGCCTCTCGTACGTGCCTGAGTGGGGACTGAACCTGCAACCCAGGCATGTGCTCTGACCAGAAATCGATTTTGCGACCCTTCACTTTGTGGGATGACGCCCAGTGCACTGAGCCACTCTGGCCAGGGGTCTCATGGCTTCTTTAGTTTATGACCACATGTTGGACCTTTCAGAATATCAGTGGTGAACATGATAAATTGAAAAGTAAGAAATTAGAATGATGTTTAGCCTAGTGCCTGAATCATAGTAGTTACTTAAAAAATATTTTTTACTTAGCCCTGGCTCATGTGGCTCAGTGGATTAAATGTGTGGTTTGATTCCTGGTCAGGGCACATGCCTGGGTTGTGGGCCAGCTCCCTGGTTGGGGGTGTGTGAGAGAGGCAACTATTTCGCTCTCACACAAGGATGTTTCTCTTTCTCTCTGTCTCCTTCCCTTAAATAAGATCTTTTTTACTTAATTAAAGATGTAACTGAAAGGGTATGCCAGAAAAGACCATAATTGAGCAGTTATTGAATTATTCTAGTACAGTTACTCTGTTAGATGATGCGGGGGATGAAGAAGTAGAAAATGATATTCTCTTGAGAAGAACCTCTAGTATTAGCTGAGAGCAAACAAACTCATCCTTTTTTGTTGTTGTTAATATTTATTGACTGTCTTGCGCATGCCAGGTGGTATTCTAGGCACTGGGGTACAGTGGTGAATAAGACTGACAAAATCTTTGCCTTTATGGAGCTTACGTACTAGTTGGGAGAGACAAGCAGTAAAAAGATCAACTGAATAATTTCAGATAGAGATAGAAGAAAATAAAACAATTTGATACAGTAGGGCGTAATGAGAGGAGAACACAGCTTTAGCTGGAATCATCAGGGAAGGCATTTCTGAGGAAGTGACATTTGAATTCGGGCTTGAATTAGGAGGAGGGATCAGCCATGGGAAAATCTAGGGGAAGGCAGAGGAAGCTGCAAGTACAAAGATCCTAAGTTGTGAGGACCTGGCCTAGGTGTGAGTGGAGCAGAGAGTGGGATCAGAGAGAGTGGTAGAAGAATATCATAGGACATGAAGTAGGAGAGGTAACAGTGATCAGATCATAGAGGGTTTTTATATAGTTTAAGTGATAGGAAACCATTGAGAAATGCAAATTGTACTCCATAAAAATAACCGAAGTTTTCAGGTAATTAGTAAGGACCTGATTTCAACTATTAACTTGGTGTATCCAGAGGATACTCCTCTCTCCCCACTTTTGCTTTTTTCTTAAACAGATCTTCATCGAATAACTTATATTCATAACATTATACTGGTGGGAATACAAAGAAATAACAAGGCTGTGCCACACCTTCAAGGAGGTTTGTGTTATAGTTGGAGGTGTGCATTACACCTGCATTATATATACTGTGTATCTGTCGTAGTTGTGAATGCTTGTGCTAACTGGCAGTGTGTGCTCAAGAAGGGAAGAGTTAATGAGCTGTGGGTGTGGAAGAGTTCCACTGAACAGGAGATGGGATTGAATTGTTTTTGAATAGATTCGATGAGATGGAGATCATTTCAGGCAAGGGAAGTATCTGGGCAAAGGTGTACCGTGAAGGAGTTTGTGCTCAGGAAGTAATGAGTAGGTCATTCTGTCCAGAAAAGGAAAAAAGATAACGATCAGTATGCTAGGGCCTTGAGTGACAGGCTGAGGAATTTAGACTTTAGTCTGTAGTTGCAGTTGGTACTTCTCATACATCTTATTTGTATGTTGGTTGCTTGTATTCTAAATCTGTAAATTCAACTAATATTTATCGTTTACTGGGTACACTTGTATTCTTTGAAATTTTAACAGCCTTTATCACCTGCAGATGTAAAATTGAATTGTGATTCTGGTACATGGTCTGTATACAGACATGGAAATAAATGCAGAAAAGGAATGAACCAGGAAAAAAATTCTTTTAAGTGATCTTATTTTCTTAGTGTTTGATGGGGTGGGATTTGTATGTTTTGTAGATGATGAGTAGTTGGAAGATTTTGATGTTGAGAGATGGGTTGTGGGAAATCTATGAGAAAGAAAGCTGTGCTGATGTTAAAATGTGTTAAAAGATTCCAAATCTCATTGTCATCTTTACAATCTGGATTTTGATAGGCCAATGTTCATTTATATTTGAGGGCTAAAAATCATGGTGAGACTAATGATGAGATTTTCGTATCTTGATCATTATTTAAAAAACAACCACATATGAGTAATTCCAGTAGCTCCTTAACTAACTAGCTAACTCTTAAGTCATTCACTCTCTACTGTCTCTCACCTACCCAAACCCTACTGGCTTTAAAAAGATTTTATCATTCCTTACCAGTCTCATTCATAAAATGTACTTTATGGCATTAATTAGGACCAATGCTATATATAGTCTTTTTTAAAAATATATTTCTTAAAATATATTTTTAGAGAGGGCGTAAGAGAGGGTGACAAACATCAATGCTGGAGAGGTACATCTGTTGGTTGCCTCTCACACGCCCCAGCTGGGGACCTGGCCCACAACCCAGGCACATGCCCTGACTGGGAATCGAACCGGTGGGAGCCTTTTGTTTTATGGGATGACACCCAACCAACTAAGCCATACCGGTCAGGGCTTGATTCAAAAAAAAATTTTTTTTGAAGATTTTATTTATTTATTTTTAGACAGAGGGGAAAGGAGAGAGAGAAACATCAATGTGTGGTTGCCTCTTGTGCTCCCCTCACTGGGGACCTGGCCGGCAACCCAGGCGTAGGCCCCGACTGGCAATTGAACCGGCACCCCTTTGGTTTGCAGGCTGGCACTCAGTCCACTGAGCCACACCAGACAGGGCTGATTTTTGTTTTTAAAATTAAAGGTGGACTGAGGAATTTCATCTTAGGCAGATTCTTGAGTTTGAATTAAAATATCCTATTTAATTCTCATGGAATCAGCAAACATCAGATGTCTTCTCTGTGGCAGTGTAGCATGGAGGGTAGGAGATCGGGGGAGTCTTAAAAATAAGTGTTCCAGTGAAAAAGGCAAGAATTAAACTCAAGTAGATTTGAATTTGAACCCCAGCCTGCTACTTATTTATTAGTTACAAATTATTGGATTGGCCAAAAAGTCCATTTAGATTTTTCCATAGAATAAAAGACATTTTTCATTTTCACCAATAACTTTATTGATTTGGATACTTTGAGTATGTCAGCTCTCTCCCGCTGTTGGCTTCTAGTGAGCAGAGGCCAGGGGTGCTGCTAAACATCTTCCAATGCATAAGACAGCCCCACAGCAAAGGATTACTTGGCCGAAATATCAATAGTACCAAGAAACTTCACAAAACACTTTTGACACGTTCGGTAAGTCACAGCACCTTCTTCATACACTGCACAAATCTTTTTTTGCATTTCAGTTGTGTTTTTACCTTTCTTGGAACAAAAAAAGCATAGCACACTGAAAATGCTGTGTATTTTCTTCCATCTTCAATATTAAAATGTCTGGACAAAAATTGACCAATTGTGATAAGTTTTTTTTCAAATACATGCTGGTATGACAGCTGTCATAATACAGTCTAACAAAGTTGTTTAGAAAGAAGTTAAAGACACTACGTGGAGCCATCATATGGAAAAAATGTAACGAACGTTTTGGCCAACCCAGTGCTTTCCACTTCTTGGAGCTTCAAATCCCTCATCTATAAAATGGTGATAATAATACCTATTTTTGTAGGAAGGACTATTTTGAGGATTGGGGTGATGTATATAAAGCATAGTATGTGCTTTATGAGATAGTCTAGTGCATAAGCAGATAGATAGACAGATGTGTGTGGTGAGAGGTGGCTGAGCAATGCCAGGCGGTGTCTGTCCGGCCTGATGCAGAGGAGGGAAGTGGTGCTGTCTGCCAGCACACTGTGTCTGCTTTTGTTGAAACTTGCAGCGCTCACCCCTGTGTTGCCAGCCTTGCATTCGACTCCTCACCCAGTAGAAGCCAAGTCATCCCTATAAAGTATATGTCATGGAAACATCTGTAGGGTGGACCTTTAACCTCTGTTGCCGTTTAGTGGGGAAGAAAATCTTGAGTTACCACAGACTAGTGAAAGTCATGTGGCAGACCGCCTCTCTGGGTTGGCACCTAGATTTAGTTCCTGCATGATGGGAAGAATTACCACTCGGTGAAACGTTCGGTGACAATGAGTGTGGCGGATAAACTGAATAGGATGAAAGGCCAAGAACTTACTTTGTTTTCTGAAATAGTGCTGTATTCATCTATAAACATTTATCAAGCACCACTACATGCTGTGTACTGTTCTGATGCTAGGAATACAGTGGCAGTGGTGGGAAAGCCTTTTTTCTAATACTGTAGCGTTTACGTTCCAGTGAGGGAAAGTGTAAATAAATACAAAATACCATGAATCTCAGGGAGTACTCACAAATGCCGTGGGAGAAATAAAACAGGAGAAGCAAGTAGCTAGTTAGAGAAGGAGTGCTTATTTTTAGATAGGATCTCACTTTTAGATAGGATGATACGGAAGATTCCGCCAAGAAGTAACAAATGAACAGAGCCCAGAATAAAGCCTTCTAAGAGAAAGAGCCCAAATGATGTTGTTTTACCCCTAGAAGGGTCTTTGGAGGAGTGGAGGTAGCACTGACTTTAGAAGTTGCTTTTGGAGGCGAAAGGGTGCCTTCCTTGTTAAATGATTGAAATTAGCCCCTATTCTCAAGTGTCTACTATAGGGACAGTGGGTCTGGTGCAATTCAAAATCAGCCTGCATGTCATCTTTCGAATGTATACTGGAGGTTACACCACTCCAGAAAATACACATTTAGGTACGTATCCGGGAGACCTAACAGTTGTCCTCCGTCACCGTATTTTTAATAGTCGTGTAGTCTTTGGACCGTCTCTGCCAGAATATAAATGCAAGTCTATCAGTTCCACATATTTGAGGATGGTGCCTGGCAATCTGGAATTTTAACAAGTTATTCCATACCCATACTGAGGTTTGAAAATTACTGTTTGTAATCTTGTTGATAGAAATCATATTTATCCCAGGCTTAGTGGGTGGGCAGGCAAGTACCTGTTTATTTAAGATTCATTACTTCTCATAATTTACATTGTACCTTGCATTTCCTTTTGCTCGGTTCAGTTTTTGGCTTTAATCTTTGATATACTGTAGCCTCCATATTAAGATGTATTGATGAGACAGCAGAAAATGAAACTTTTGTCCCCTTTGCTTACATTATTTTGCATTTTCACTGTCAGCCACCTCTCTGGGAAGGAGCAACCTCTGAAAGGAGAATGCTGAATTGGCTATGTAGACTGATAGGTTTTAGAAAAGAGCTTGCTTACACGCAATAGTTTCTTGTTTTCTATTAGTTGAAAATTCTAGTTATTGTGTTTAAGATTTTTTATCTTTTCATAGGTTTTTAAATCTGTGATACACAAAATGCTAAATGAAAGAGAAAACAGAATGAAGATATTGACAAGGTATTTAATATATTTAGTAGTAGACAATCAGTAAATGCTAATTTATTCAGGGACAGGATGGAAGCAATCAGCAATGACAAACTTAAATCATCTGTAGGTGATCAAACCAGATCCTTAAAGGTGTTACCATCCACATTCTAGTTGTCACACTGTTGGAGAAAGTATGCACTGTTTCCCCTGTGTTTAATTTTAGGGGTACCACTGGTCATTGTCAGGTTCTGGGGAGACTAGCAGGCTTCTAGCCTGTCTGCCAGGACCCAGCTCCAGGCCATGGCCAAGCTTACTTAAACTTTTATACCTTGGCTTTTTGGGTACTGCCAGGGCTACTGTCTTCCTTTCTTGGAAAGAAGTTGAGCCTTTTAGAACTTGAAAGGGCCTTAGAATGATGGAAAGGCTGTACTTTTTATTTTACTGTTAAAGAAACCAAGATTCACAGAATTGAAGTTTTCTTCAAGGCCTTGATTCTAGAGTATGAAGAAGCCTGATAATGTGGTTTCTTTCAGTGGGGCCGTCCAGTTGAGTAATCTTTTAAAAATGTGTCCCTTTCTCCCAAAGGATGTTATCTTTTCTGTTCGAGGGTTTCTCATAGTCATTCCATCCTGTTAGCTGTTTTTGATTTTGCCTTTTCAGTGATTGGGAGCCCATATTAGGGTGTGAGTGGCAATTTATATCTTGCTTTTAGTAAAAATTATGTAAAATTTAAGATAAAAACTCTGGAAATGAAGGCATGTGGGAGAGCAGTAACCGTCTGAGTCACACTGTGGAGCAGCAGAGGAGAGTTCACAAGGCGTTGGCCTCTTTTCTTGGTACCATGTACAGGGTGGGGCCCAGGGTGGTTTACAGTTGTTTGTATGGGAGATAATATAATTAACAAATAATACAAGGAAAAACTGTTTTGCGTACTCACTACTGTAAACCTACTTTTGCCCACCCTGTGTTTCTTTTTTCTCCCTTAGGCTCTTCACTCAGGTAAACTTAGTCTTTGGAGAGGTATAGTGTGGCATAGGAGGCTTGAGTTGGGGGTTTGGATTCATAGGTCCCCCCTTGCTCCAAACCCCCACTTCCTCTCTTTGGGCCTTATTTCTGCCATCTTTAAAATGAAAGGCTGGACTGGCTACTCCATCCCCAAGGCTCTCTCCAGCTCTGACACTCTTTGGTTTCATGAGTCCTGGATTGGCCACCGCTCGCGGTTTGCTCTGACACATAGAATAGATTCTGCATTGGAACTTCTGCCACAATGTACCTTGAGTGGTCTCAGGCTACTTTTTCCCCCCAGGAGGAGTGTTCCTGAGAGTGTGGATTTTATAAATAAGCCAGTTTTTATTTTTGTCTTAGAGAGTAAAAGGTCAAAAATAAGAGCGGTGGAAGCCTTGAAAGTTGTGAGAAGTACAGTAATGTATATCCCAAGTAACCGTTCTAGAATAGCAGACACTTTGTTAGATCTATGTAGGGCAGCAATTTTCAACTGGTGTGCCACAAGAATTTTTAAAGCATGCAATGCCTGACTATTTCGTAAGGGACACTGACCTCTTTTCTATTAGATTGTCAAATAAAAAACAATGACAGCAGCCACACACAACAATAGCCATTCGTTATGAATGAATCAAAATTATACCTATTTTTTGATTTTTATGGGCAAAGAGATGTATTTTATGGTGTGCCACAGAATTTTAGTAAGTAGTTTATGTTTGCCATGTGATGAGAAAGGTTGAGAATTGCTGATATATATAGGGTGGCACCCTATTGTGGATTCTCCTGATGCTATTGCAAAGAACAAGGGGCTATAAAGAAGTTCAAAGTCCATACATAGTTAGTTTCCACCTTTGGAAAAGGAGTGCTGGCTTACCGCAGGGCCTGAGAGCGGGGAGAGCTATTGAGGACAGGATTTCTAGCTTCCTTGGAACCCGCTGGTTTGATTTGAGCCCCTCTCAGCTCTTTATGTCTAGAAGGGTTTGTTTCCCGTGAAATTGTTACTTCCACCCTAGAATAGACTAACGATTCTTGTAGGGTGTTCACGGCTCTTTGATTATGAATCTGTCCCCTGAGCAGGCTTGCTGGCTGTATTGTAAGGTGATAAAGTACAGTGTGGCTCTGTCTGTACTGCAAACCGTTCACCCGTGTGTTTTTTTCTTCGAAGTGGGTGGAGTTCCTTCCATTCCTGCCTGAATGAAAAGCATTTAGCTGACTTCCTGATCATGCCCTGACTTGTCCTTCATTTTTTCTTCGCTTTTCATTATTCTTTGCTGCAGCTCAGCCCATCTTCCAGTTGTGGCTCTACACAAGGCAAGAGCCACAAAGCTTTGTCCATGTTTGTTATTGGAAAAGAAACTTTGCAAGCTGGAGTTAGGAAAGGGGTTTAGGTCTCTTTCTATGTCCGCAGGATTAGGGTGAGGAGTGGGGAAGCTCGGGGGACCTGGGGAGACTTGGATCTAATAAAACACTCTAGATAAGAATTTGAGGAAATGGAACTTTGAGTTGTTGACAGAACAAAAATATTTGAGGAATGCTCTTGATTAGATAAATAGGTTATTTTTAGTTTGTACAAAAAAGAGTAGTTTCATCAGCGCAGTGGAATCTTGCAGTTATGTTTGTAACCTAAACTAATCGGTTTAGGCTTGTGCCAGAAAAGTGTCAGGTAGCACGCTAATTTCCTCCTCACTTTTAGTGCTTATTGCCTGGCTTAACTCCTGCAGTCCTGGGGCTGGGCCTCATGGCATGGATTGGTAGTATGGAATAACTAGTGGTGTGGAATAAAAGGGATGAGCTGCTGCTGCTTGAGATGCTCATGGAGGAGGGAGAACATGTATGATGGACCCCTGCCTTAGTGTCTGCTCTTGGGCTATAGATCTCTCGTGTAGGTGTACTGCGGTGCTTAAATCCAGTGTTCCTTTTTGGGACAACAAGCAGTACTTTGGGTGCAACTGCCTTAGAATCTGATTGGCTGTTTTTCCAATTCACTTGGTATTCTCTACCCATCTCTTGCTTCTCAGTTATTTTACTCTGCCTTAAGTGATTTTTATTGGATTTTAAGCTCTCGGTTGTCATTCATTCAGCACACCTTTATTGAGTGCCCACCCAAATGTGTGCCTGGCATTATGGTAGGTGCTAGGTATCCTTTGGTGTTTGTTCCTTAGAGACTAGATTTTATATGTGTTAATTCTGTTAATTCTTCAATGCCAACTTGTTGATTACTTAAAGTATTATAATTTTTCATTTTGGGAGTCAGTTTATATAAATTACTAGGTCAGTAAGAGATGTTTAGTGGTCTATTCTGGTTTGGGTGCTATATGCTCATTTAAGGGAGATAGACCTTCCTAAGATGCGACCTTTGCAGAATTTGCAATGGTGTGGGGTAAACAAGAGACAGTACAAATTATTGAAGAAAAAATAAAACCAAGTACAAACTAAGTCAGCTCTACGTAACTAATTACCTGAGTGCTATTTGGTCAGAAGGTTTACAGCTCTCTGCTGGAGCAAGTTTTGCTTTTATTACTTTAGCTTTATACACAAGGATATTAGCCAGCAGCTTTGAGTGTGGATCTTTGAAGTTTTGGGATTTTTCTCCTTGGGCTGGCCTTATTTTTTGCTTGAATAATCTGGGCTGGGAACAAGGAAAACTTAACGGATGGTCAGCTCTAAAGCAAAGCAGCTAGTGACTGATCCTTTTAATTTTGAAGGCCAGGGGAGTCGGGTGGTGGTGTTCACGTTTCTCCTGGGCACTGAAGAAAGAGGCTACATATGAAAGTCCTCCTTTAGTTCTTTCAGCGCGCCTTAGGTCAGCACATTATTTAAACTGTGAACCTCTGTTTCTCTACATGTAAAATGGATTTGATGGTGCCTCCTCATAGAGTTGTGAGGATTGATTGAGATCATGGTGGTGTAAGTACTCTGCATTATGATGTAATATATAAGCAGTAGTTGTTATTACTAGGAGGTGTGTTATTTAAGGGTAAGGAGGCCTGGACTTTTGAGGCCTCTGGTAGGACATCTCTGAGGAGCCTTCTGATGAGTCTGGGTATCCTAGAACTTGACTTCCTTTAGTTGGTGTTAATAAGGAAAATAACATCCACTGTTATTTGAAAGGGGTGTACATGTGGGAGAGGAATTATTCTTTCTTATAGATCTATGTATTTATACTTATAAGAACATGAATAAGGCATTCATAATTTTCAGCTGTTTAGGCATTGAACATTTACTGAACTGTTTATTACTGTGTGCCACCTTCTGTGCATGTGCTTGGCTTCAGGGTGAAGTACATAATCCTGGCCTTTTAAGAGCTCAAGGTTCATGGGGAGAGATAAACAAGTAGGTAATTATGACACAGAATGATAAGTGCTATTGCTAGAGGGAAACCTGGAGTCTTTCAAAAGGACCTGTTCTTACTTGATTCCTTTCAGCTTCCTCCCCAGGCTTTGTCTACACGCTGGGAGATCTCGTTTACCAGCTGTGAGGCCTGGAGAAGTGAAGCAGTTTGCCCAACATCAGGACCATAGCTAGTTAGTAGTAGAGCCAGAACTGAAATCGGAGTTGCCATGGTGCCTGTCTCTTCAGCCATGTTTCGTCAGCATCAACCTTGACTTTCCTTCCTCACCTGGGATCCTTACTCATTCCAGAGGCGCCTCTCCCTGCTCCACCACCTTTTTCAAGCTTCTGTTCTTACACTTTGTCTCACTATAACAATAGAATGGAGGTAGGAAGACCTGGGAGTCTTAAGATTGTACTTGTAGAGGTAGAAGAATGGTTCTTAGCATTGGTTGTACAATAGAATTGTTTATAGTGCTTTTATAAAATACTGATACCTAAGATTCTGATTTTTTTCTTCCATACATGTTTATACATTATATATACAATTTTTAGAAGATAGTGAATTTTTATATATACAGTCATGTGAAGACTACTCACATCAAGACATGCATGAGCCCTTGACTGGTGTGGCTCAGTTGGCTACGTGTTGTCCTGCAAATGCAAGGTCACCAGTTTGATTCTAGGTCAGGGCACATGCCTAGGTTGCAGGTTTGGTCCCCAAGAGTCAACTGACCGGTGTTTCTCTCCCTCTCGTTCTCCCTTCCTTCCCCTCTCTCTAAAAATAAATAAATAAGGAAGGAAGGAAGGAAGGAAAGAAATTCATGAGATCAAGATACAGAACATTTCCAGAACTCCAGAAGGCTCCCTTATGCTACTTCCTCATCAGTACTGGCTGCTCAAGTAACCACTTATTCTGACTTCTATCTCCAGTGATTAGTTTACCTGTTCTTGAATTTCATATAAATAGAATCAAATAGAATAGCATGTACTCATTTGGGTCTGGAGTTTTTTGCTTATTACCATATCTGGATATTCATTCATATTGTGTGCAGCAGGATGTAATATTTCATTGTTTGGATGTACCACAATTATTTACTCACTGTTGATGCACAGTTGGGACACCTGTGGCTCTGTGACAGAGCTCCCGTGTACAGTCTCAGTCACGTATATGTCTTTTGGTGGACATACACACTCATCTCCTGAGAGAATAGGATTGCTGGGTCATATGTTCAGCTTTGGGTAGATGTCGATAAACAGTTTTGTAGTTGTGCTAGGTGTGTTTGACTTATTGTAGAAGTTGGGTTAGTTGTCTGATAGTAGTGATATTTATGAAAACTCCCGAGGTTTTTCTAATATATAGCCAGAGTTTAAAACTCTCAGAGTATATATCTCAGGAATATTCTTTTTTTTTTTTTAAGATTTAATTTATTTATTTATTTATTTCTAGAGAGGGGAAGGGAGGGAGAAAGAGAGGGAGAGAAGTATCAATGTGTGGTTGCTGCCTCTCATGTGGCCCCCACTGGGGACCTGGCCCGAAACCCAGCCATGTGCCCTGACTGGGAATCGAACAGCCGACCCTTTGGTTCGCAGCCCATGCTCAATCCACTGAGCCACGCCAGCCAGGGCTCAGGAATATTCTTTTTATTTTTAAAGTTTTTTATTTATTTATTTTTAGACAGAAGAGAAGGGAAGGATAAACAGAGGGAGAGAAACATCAATGTGTGGTTGCCTCTCACACACCCCCTACTGGGGACCTGACCTGCAACCCAGGCATGTGCCCTGACTGGGAATCGAACCAGAGACTCTTTGGTTCGCAGGCCAGCACTCAATCCACTGAGCCACACCAGCCAGGGCTATTCTTAAAGAGAGGCTGAAGGGGAATAGGCAATAGAATATAAATAATTTGAGGGTGATTGAAGCTATCAGGTCAGATTAGATCATGGACTTTTTTTTTTAAGACTTTGTTTATTTTTTAGAGAGAGGGGAAGGGAGGGAGAAAGAGAGGGAGAGAAACATCCCTGTATGGTTTCCTCTCAAGCACCCCCTACTGGGGACCTGGCCTACAACCCACGCATGTGCCCAGACTGGGCATCGAACTGGCGACCTTTTGGTTCTGCAGGCCAGTACTCAGTCCACTGAGCCACATCAGCCAGGGCAGATTGTGGACATCTTATGTAGTAGGAGGAGAGTGTGGCAGTAGCAATGGCTGTATACATCAAGGAAGAGTGTGGGAATAGTTATTAAGTTTGTATTCGCCTGTTTCACTTTACTGTACAAATCTTGTTTAGTAGGAACTTCAAAGGTTGATTCTTTTTTAAAAAATAATTTTTAAAATCTTTACCTGAGGACAATTTTTTCATTGCTTTTTTTTTTTTAGAGAGTGAAAAAAGGGGGTGGGGGAGAGAGAGAAAGGGAAACATTGATTGGTTGCCTCCCCTCTGTGCCTGGACTGGGGATCCATATGCACCTGGACTGGGCATCATATGCACCTGCACCCAGGATTGGACCCACAGCCTAGGCATGTGCCCTGACTAGAAATTGAATCCTACACCCCTTCGGTTATGGGATGATGCTCCCAACAACTGAGCCACACCAGCCTAGGCCAAAGGTTGATTCTTTAACCTAAAAATCAGCCTCTGACAGGAAGATATGACTTCTTCCCTGTTGAAGTTCCTTTCTTGTAGAACACTGTAGACCAGGGGTGTCAAACTCATTTTCATGGGGGGCCACATCAGCCTTGTGGTTGCCTTCAAAGGGCCGAATGTAATTTCAACTCCTTAACTATCATGGAGTAGTTACATTTGTATAGTCCTAAAATTATTTCAGCCCTTTGAAGGCAACCGTGAGACTGATGTAGCCCCCAGTGAAAATGAGTTTGATACCCCTGCTGTAGACCACGTAGTATGGACAATAAGTGCAAAAAATTAGAAATTAGCACTGAGTTAATTTAACCAATACTTTATGAGTACTTGCTGTTTACAAATCTCCATGTTAGGTGGTGTGGGGACCATGCCTGGGTTGTGGGCCAGGTCCCCAGCGGGGGGCACATGAGAGGCAACCACACATTGATGTTTCCTCCCCTCTCTTTCCCCCTCCCTTTCCCTCTTTCTAAAAATAAATAAAATCTTTAAAATAAAAAGAAAAGGGAATCAAGTGAAATGAGAAAGAATACAGACTTTTCAGGTTCAGGGACAGGAGGACTTGAGTTGGATATAGGTCTCCTTGGACCACGGAATAGAGTGCCCCAAAACTGAGCACTTTTTTCAGTAAAACTTATGCCTGAACTGGCCAAAGGTGGGCTGTGTGTGTACCTATAATATAACATCAATCATATTTTTGGTGTGCAAAGTACTTTCACATACCTTATTCCATTTGATCTCTACAATATTGTAGTCAAGACATATTGTCATTTCTGTCTCCCAAATGAGGAAACCTCTCAAGAGTTATAGTAATTTTACAAGGGTCACAGAACCAGTAAATTGGAGAGACAAGACTGGGACACAGGATTCCATTGCCCTTTGTACTGCCCAGTATGTGGGTGAGTGTGAGTATTGTTCTGTTTTTACTACCGAAGAGATTGACTTGAGTCCTGTTGTTAAGCAGGACTTGCTCAAAGAATGAGATAAAGAGATAAAGCCATAGCCAC
>VMDR010001734.1:0-113396 GCA_007922815.1 Macrotus californicus
CCCCCCCCCCCCCCCCCTACTCAGCCCAGATCAGGCCAGGCACAAGAAAGCCCCTCCCATTCCCTTGGGAATGGAACACCAGTCTGGATCTCACCAGAAAAAATCATTTTCTTTAAGGGCTTCTTCCCAGCAATCCCTAGGTCCCTCTGTCCCCAGCTCCTGAGCCCCTTATCTTCCACCCCCACGTCAACCTCTGGGATCTTCTTTTCACCACCTCCGTAAATGCTAGAACTAGAGACAAGGACAAACCCATAAAGGCAGAGAAGACCACCACCCCCCCCCCCCAACAAACCTCTCAGGCAGATAAGGTACAGACATGGCAAGTAGCAAACTGGCTGAGACAGAGAGGAACAGGGATTTGGGAACGGGGCAGGAATAGGATATGGCAAGTGGGAAAATTGGGTCATGCTACAGCTTGGGGCAGAGCTCACCTGGGGGAGCCTGCACAGCTTCCAACAGACATGGGGGCAGCCTCACGCTGAGTGAGGGGCCAGAGGGAAGCTAAGATGTGCAAACCAACATTGGCTGGATGGCACCACCTCTCATGCCCCTCACAGAAAGGATGGGATCACATTATCACCACTACCACCCCACCTCCCACCCTGGGCAACAGTGAGGAGACTCAAGCCTAAGTTTCTTATCCCAACAGCTGAAAACTCAATAACATGATTGACCTAAGTGGCCTCAGGTTGAAGTGAAGACTTCCCACTTAGAAAATGCCAAATGTGGAAACAACTCTCTCCCATACCACCTTAACTTGCCGCTAGAGCCGAGGAGAGGGAAGGCAGAACTGAAAGGTGTTCAGTGGGCAACAGAAACAGGACCGGCAGGCTCCGAAACGAAAAGAAAAATGTAAGTGGAGAGGATGGAGAAATGGCATGCAGAAAAAAATATAAAAAAAGTCAAGGAAACAAGATGACTTAGATGGGGGCTCTGAAGGAGAGACAGGCAAGAGAGACATCTGCTTAGAAGCATGACATCAATCACTTGGGGGTAGACAAGGGTTACTCCAATAAAGCAGGGTAATTATAACCATACAGGTTTGGCCAGTTCAAGGAGCCACCCCAAAACAGTGCAACCCCCAACACACCTACACAAACACTTCTCACCATAAGCCCAAACCCAAGGCTACCTGCACAGGGCAGAAACCTTCAAAAAAAAGGGCCAGGATTACGTCCACTTGCCTGGGAAGGAGGGGTGGCCAGGGTGTCATCTCCCTTCTCTTACACCTCTTAGAATATCATTCAGGCTATAATATTCTACCCCTAGCCTCCACCATTCCCCAGTTCAAAACGGCCCAGCCATCTGCCTGGCTAAAAGCACTCTAGATTCCAGCTAAGTAAGGAGCGCAATTCAAACTTCACACAGTTTGCAACAGCACAGAAAACCAGTTACTGATCAAAAGCTAAAAATAATTAGAGAGGGAGTAACCAGCACTCCCTCTTTCCTTTCCACAGCAGCAACCACAAGATCCTAACTGCCATAGATGTCCAGCTGGTCTCATCAAGAGGCAATCCTCAACCCCCTCCTCCCACCACCACCATCCCGCCTCCAGGGGTCCCAGCTACCTGCATTCCTCCAAAGAGCCACACAAGGTAATGCCTGCCAGCCCAGAGAGCTCCCTCAACTGGGAACAGCATAGCATTCCTGAAGACAAACAGTGCAGCAAGCTTGCCATCTCTGTCCAGGAGCCCAGGAGGCACATGGCTTCCACCCCACTCCCACAAGAGCTCCGCAGAAGGGAACCACTCCCTTCGGATGCCCTCTACCTCCGACTCTGCACAGAGAGAGAGAGAGAAACTAAGCCCTGTCTCACCGGAATCACTAGGGAGGGCCCAAATGCCTCCTTCCTGCCCTGGGCCCTTGGGGAAGATGTTACCTGGGTGGGGTGGGGGCAGGCTGTTGTTCAAAAGTGCATCCATATCCTCCTCCTCGCTGCCCGCTGAGCAGAGGGACGGGGAGCCCAGGCCCGACGCCATCCCCTTCCGCTCCCGGCCAGGGAATTGGCCCAGCTGCTCCTGCCTGCGGCCTGGGGCCCTCTACACTGGCCCGAGTCACTGTGCGGGGGAGGGGGGAAAGAGAGAGAACAGTCAGTGACGCGCACTGTCCCCCTCCCCCACCCCCACCCGCTCTTTCCGCCCACCACCACCACCACCACCACCACCACCGGCCCCCCCCACCCCAGCCACCCTAGCGGGGCACCCGAACCACTCAGGCTGAACTTAGTTCCATACTCCTCAGGGGCAGCCCGGAAGCCGGCTCCCTCACTGGAGCCCCCCAGACGAGAGGCAGCGACGCCCCTGAGGGTGGACTGATGCAGGGGTGGAGAGGGGGGAAGCTGTGTTGCACCGAGTGGGGTGTGACGGGGGGAGGAGGGTCCTAGTGGCCGCGGTGCGGGGGGGCCGAGGGAGGCGGCTGGCGGCGAAGCGCTCGGGGACACAAGGTCACTTGGGGGTGGGGGGGCGCCTCCCTGCGCCTGGGGAGGGGCCAGTCCCTAGTCAGGGCAGCTCTCCAAAGGCTGTCCTCTGGGACAACTCAGGTTCTCCTGAGCAGCAGCGGGAGACAAGGGGGCGTGGAGGCTCAGGCGCTCTGGGGGGCTGCACGCAGGAACTTGGGGGCCAGAGGGCTCTCACCGGGCAGGGGGTCGGGCCACGTGTCCCGGGGGGCAAGTGAGCAGAGGGCCACGGGGCGGGCGCCGGGCATTGTGGGAGACCAAGCCCGAGGTGGGAGTCGCAGGGGAGCCAGACTCCGGCCGGGTTAGGACTGGGGTAGGGGGGTGGCACCCTGCAGGGGTGGGAGAGGAAGGGTCGGCTCCTCTGGGTAGGGGGCGGTCCGCGGGTCTGGGGAACCCTGAGGAACCGGCGGGTGGTGGGATGACCCGCGAAGCTGAAAGGGGCGTCTCTTGGGGAACCCCGCGCTCTCCTCACCCTGGAGCCGCCGCAGGTCTCGCAGGGTCCAGCCCGGTGTCACTCCCGCTCCGGCTCCTCCTCGCCGCGGCCGAAGGGGGGAAAATGGCTCCTGCTCCGGCGTCGCCTCTTAAAGGGCCCGAAACACCGGCCGGGAAATCCCACCGCACAGGCCCCGCCCCCCCACGGACAGCCCATAATAACCTCAACCAACTCCAACCCCCCCTCCACTACCGCCACCCTCCTCCCTAGGTCTCCCGGGCAACCCCCGCCCCCTCGTCGCTCAGGCAACCATTGGCCACGCCCCCTTCGAGCGCGCGCTTGTCACCCCGGCAACCACCCACCTCCTGGCCATCCCATAATACACTCGGACACCCCTACCACCACCACCACCAACATAGCACACACAGATACACACACGCTCCATACACACATATCCAGGGCTTTTGACATCTAATGTTATAGACCTTTTGCAACTAACCCTTCCCCCCCCCAACATCCCATAATAGCCATTCTTTGCCAACTTCTTCACTGTTGGCCTTAATGCTAACATCCCATAATAATTCGTCACCTTTCCCTCCCCATGGCCATCCCATAATAAGCACCCCGCCCAGCACTTCAGCCTCACATCCCATAATACTCATCCCCAGCCCCCACAGACATCCCATAATAACCACACTTCATCCACCCCCAGTTTGATATCCCATAATAGTCAGAAACTCACCCCCCCACACACTACAACAACGGACACTTCGGCCTCCTCCCACACAAATCCTGTAATAATCACTCTCCCACTTTCTATACTGACATCCCATAATAACCAACCCCCTGGAGCTGCCCTCAACCCCTGCAGGCCAGGGTCTAGATCCTCACACCACCACCTTCAACCTTACACACTCACTCCAGCTCCATAGTCCAGTAATAGTCACCCCTATCTTGTCAAACAGATATCCCATAATGATCAGCAGCCCTACTGTCATCCTGCAGATGGACATTGAATCTCCTTTAACACTGGAAATATATCCCATAATTTTTACTCCCCCACCCCAACCCATCATAACTGCAAGGAGCCCATGGTCAATCAAACATACCATAATATTCCCAGCACAACCCATGATGTGTCATATCCCATAATGCTTCATCTCCATTCTACCACCCCTATAGCTTTCCATCCAGCATCCCATAATATTCATATTCATACCTCCCCCATCTCCAGATGCTGTCAGTGTATTCTAACACTTAGAGCAGCCAGGGTAAAGTAGGCTACCCACATTGCCCTGTCCTCACCCCAACTGGTACACACCTTCATCCCTTTCTGGGCCAAAGCAATATCCTGGCATAAACAAAACCTCTTGATGTCTAGGACAGAACCTAGCTTCCCTCATCCCATCATTTCCAGACACTCAGAAACTGAGAGTCAACCTAGGGCCCTACCCAAGGCCACCAAAATCCAGATTATCTCCAGACACTTAACCTCTAAGTCTTAAGTTCTGGGTAAGACCAACCAAATACCATGCAGGCCAGATAAACTATTTACATAAAGTTTAATCCCCTCCCTCCCCACCCTTGTATCCCACAATAAGTACAAACTCCCATCTAAAGATTATTTTTCAACATTCCAGCAATACTCTCCCCACCCTACCCCACCTTCCCAGGCCAGGTGTTCTATTCCTCAACACCCCTGGGCTACTCCCATGGATGAACATCCCATCATGAGGGGAACTGGGGATCCTGCTACATATACACCAAGAGCCAAGACCTACTCTTCCTCTGCTCATAGCTACGTTTATTTAACAGATGTTAACAGAGTACCTAGCAAGGCAGAGAGATGGGAATCATGGGAAATGCAAGGACCATAGGTACCTCCTTCCAAGAAGCATAAACAACTAAATAAACTATGAGACTAGATAGAATATTGGGTGTCAAGGGAAAACAATTGAGTGCTAGTTCCCAATTTCCTGTTACAGAGAATAAAACAAATCCCAACTGGTCTCAGGAGAGATCACATCCCAGTAGAGGTCCTCAGTGGTCCTTCTAGAGGCTGGAAGTTATTCTAAAATGGATCAATGTCAAGGTAATCTATCTGTTCCCTACATACTAAGGGATTTTGATTGAAAAGCAATGTTCACCCATCCAGCATTTCTAACACTAAAATTCTATAATATCATCCTGTGCTTCCTTCTTAAGTGACTCGTCAACATGCCAGAATTGTTATCCTCATTCTTGAACACCAAGTTCTACTCACCCTCAATGTCTCCTATTTTTCAGCCTCTGTCTCATTTTGTATCCTGAAGTTTTATAATACTTCCAAGTGTCCTATGCTCACCTCATTGAGGCCCCATTTTCCACCAACCAAAAACCCTTTGTTGTATAATATTCACCATCTTCCCCTCCACACGTACAACTCAACGTTCCGGATGCCTTCTTCATTCCATTCTGTCACAAGAGAGTCTCCCAACATATCCATTCCCTTCCCTAACTGTGCCTTACCCTGTAGCCACCTTGGGGACCTGCGCTGAGAAAGCTGGAGTACACAATCCTAAAATCCTTTGACCCTCAGAGAACCTGAGCCCATAAACCTGTCACTTTTCCCTTTTCCTGATCCCTAGGGAACTAGGGCCTGAGTGAAAACCAATGTCCCAGCACTGTCACTTTGCTGCTCCCCAACCCTGACCCCAAGCCAGAGGTAATGTCTTCATCTGCTCTCTGCCTTTTTCACAGAAGTCCAAGACCTATGGCATGGGACAGGTTGAAGAGAAACCAGAACTTCCCCCTAGGAGGGGCCCTTCCTGACCAGAAGTGAGTGGGATGAACCTCTTACCATCTCTGCATTGCCCTTCTGATCTCACTTCCCTAGAGAAAGGGCCTGGTCCAATGATTTGCCTCTCCTCTGGGAGCCATAGGACTGGAGAACTGGCAAGGAGAAGAGTACAGAGAACGCAAGACTTGCTTCTGGAAATCGCCATCCCTTTGCTTCCAAGCAGGGTATTAGTGGCGCTAAGTCTTTCCACCAGCTCCTGCCCAACTCCCTGGTCCAACCTTTTGCCACATCCATTGTGACATGCAGGCTGTTTCCTCCATTCCGCAAGGCTGCCATGGTCTTCTTCATTAAATCCTCTTAACTTCAAGATTGGGCCCCATTCATTTATGCAAAACTTCCCCGATGCTTATTCTGAGTACTAAGGAGCCTTGTGCTCCTCACCTGGGGGAAAGGAGGCAGCTTTTTAAGATACTATAGTGCGGTCATACCTCCTTTCAAGAAGTTTCTCCTCCCTATATGGAGCTGCCAGACACCTACTGTGTCCTCTTCTCTTCTCGTTTCTCCAGGGGACCTAGCCTGCCTCTGGGCCTCAAATTCCCTTCTGTAAATCTCCATCTGCCCCTTTTCCTCTACTATACATACCACATTAGTACAGTGATTGCTAATATAAACCAAGAAGGGAGTTTTATAACTGGGTGGTCACAGCCTCTTGCTTGTGATGACGAACACAACCTTTTGTGCAGGTTCCCATTTCTGCAGATTCTACCCATGTACCCTCTTGCTCCTCTGACTCCCCACCTCTAAGTGAAAGTTCCAGTGCGGGCTAGGATGTGTGTGTGTTCTATGTTGCTTTTGTGGTCTTTATGCATCTACACTCCCCCTCCCTACCCTGGCTCCAAGCTACCCTCCCAGATAAATTATAAATAAACCACTAGCATGATTGACCCATGGGGACTAAAGGGTGGGATAATGTCCTGATTAATGCATCCAGGGGGACAGCCTCTCTAGCCAGTTACCTTAGAGTTCTGTTTCCATCCATGGTACAGAAGAACCTTGAATAACACTCAAGAGTGGTTGTGTTTTGGGCACATGCTGTGTACGTAGTTCCTCCTTCCACATCTCTGCTCTAAGTGAGCCCTAGAAACTCTGCTTATAAGAGATCTAAGGAACCAGTGCTCTCCTCCTCTATCAGAACAAGGGATTTGGGAAGACAACATAGGGAAGAAAAGCCACAGTGACCGTGCATTCTGATGGCTAGACAGCATGCCAATCCTGCAGGTTCAGGGTGTGGAGTGCGAGGGAGTGATGGGCTAGGCATTTGTCCTGCAGGACCCAACCCAGCCTCTATTCCCTGGATGTGACTGCAAGGTGGCATCACCCCCCTACCTCAGCTATGGTTCCAAGGGTCAAATCCAGGAAGACAAAGAGGGAGAGGAGTACTTGGGTACGGTGGTCACCCAGGAGCACTGCTCCCCTTGGTGTGCCATACAGCTGGAACACAGGCATTCTCACTGTCAAGGATGCACTTGCAAGCCCCGGACTCAGCAATCTTGCAGCTCACAAGCAGCTGTGTGAGCTACAAGGACCCTGGTGTCCAGGGTTCAGAGTTGGTTAGCTCTAGTCTGCCCCAGGGGCCCCTTCAAACAGCTGTCACCAAAGAACCTCTCCAGCCAGTTACTCTTGCCAGGCCTCAGGTCTGGCTCCAGGGCTCATCCACCCTCCCCAGCTCCTGCCCTCTTCCTTCCTTTCCTTCCCCCTCCCCCCCTCCCCAGAGCTTCACCTACCCAGGACAGCCCCACCCAGCTGTGCAGGACACATCCCATAATAATCCTTCTCCTTGCTAGCCCCCACCCCCCCCAAAAGAGAGGCAGCCATCCCATAATAGCCACCCACAAAAGACATTCCGCGGTGACCGCCCCCTCCCTGCAGAGCTGCTGGGAGCAGCCATCCCATAATAGCTGGCCGCCTGTTTTACTGGTTAAGGCTGTGGAGGGAGCAGAAGAGGAAATAGAGGGGAGGGGGGAGGGGAGGGGGACCTAGGGCCCCCATTTTGAGGAACGGAGGGAGAAGGGGAAGGAGAGTGGTCCAAGGGAATAGGAAGACACGGGGTCCCCGCGGAGGTGGAAGGTGTGGTCCACTGGCCACCATAACCCTGCTTTGGGGCTTTCTCCCCATCCCTAGGGGCTGCCTTTTCCCCTCAGGTCCCCGGAGGTGGCTGCTAGTTAGGGGAGATGTCTAGGATGGGTTGAGGTGCCTAAAGTGTGTGTGTGTGGGGGGGTGGATTTCAGGTGTTCCTCTTGGGTCGTTTGAGAGAGAAGGCAGACCTTAGAGAAGATGGCAAGAGAGTAAGGGGTTGAGGTGGGGTGGAGAAGAGCTTCTCAGGCCCTCCCCATTCTGCACCACCATCCCATAATAATCCCCCCAGGCCCACTCCCCCTCCCACACACAACATCCCATAATATCTTCTGGAGAAGCAGTCCCCGCAGTAGGTACAAAGAGCTATCCCATAATATGCTTCCCCACCCCCCACTCGCCACCCCCCCAACTTGGCCCCCCCTCAGTCACATGCAGCCGGTGCCATCCCCCGCAGCTCCCCCCTCTGGCCACCGAAGGCCTTGCCAGCCCATAATACTCTTGCCTCTGGTCGCAGGAGGCCTCCAGCCCATAATATTCCCTTCCACCACCACCACCCCCTTCCCGCCCCGCACCCCTTCCTCTCGCCTCCAGTTGGAGCCGGGCCTCACCAGCCCATAATACTCCCCAGTCTCCTAAGGCTGTTCCAGCCCATAATACTCTCCCTGTCTCCTAAGGCCTCTCCATCCCATAATATTGCCAGACGCCTGACCTGTGGGCCAAACCCCAGCCCGTTCCACATATCGAGGCTGTGTCAGCGCCGCCAGTCTGCCTCCCTGTCCCTCCCTCCGCCCTCTTCGGCGCTCAGCCTCCCGGGCTCTCTCCCGCCCTCCTGCCCTGGGCCCCTCTCCGGGCCCCACCCTGTGCCTGCCTGGGCCCTGACTTCCCCTTCTGCCTCCTCTCTTGCCTTTCTCCTTTGCTTGATGCTTCATCCCATGCCCCCTCTCCTCTCCCTTTCAAGCACTTTCCACCCACTCCTCTGTCTGTGGGTGGACTTGGGTCCAGTGGGGAGAGAGTGCCCCCAGAGGGCAACAAGCCAGTCACTGCCCCTGAAAACTGTCGACTTGACCTAGTACTATGGAAACTCGCCCAGCCTGCCTTGCTCACCCATCCTCTGGCCCTGGTTCTGATTGCTAGCAGAGTTCTGTCTGGGTGAGGATTCACCTGGCCCCCTTGCTGTCTTCCAGAAGCCCTCCCCTTGGGCATCACAAACAGAGTTTACCAATGGCACTTCCTCCTCACATTCTTATGGGAAAGAGCTCCCCTTTGCAGATGCCCCTCAGGTGCTTTCAAAGGTGAGCTCATTGACCCTCACAGCAATCCAGAAGTAGGTATCATGATCCCCATTTCACAGAGTAGAAAACAGAGGTGCACAGGTTAAGCAATTGTTAAAGTCACGTTGTGGAGAAGTGTCAGGTCTGAAATGAATGCCTAGGTTTGTCTGATTCCAAAGTTCAGAGAGCCTTTGGGATTCTCCAAGACCCATATGAGGAACTTCACATCTTAATGCTTTCAGTGTGCCCCTGAATGCTTTCAGCAGGCTGAGAGTTACCCAGCCGCCTTTGTCACCAGGGTCTCCTGAAAGAAAGAAAAAGGAAGGCCTGGTGTGAGATTAACTGCCTCTCCTTTCTTCCACAGAACCTCAGGTAGGGTACCTGTGAGGACTTCCCTCAGGATGCTTCAGGGTGGAGAGAAAAGCATCTCTGCCCTTTTGAGATCCCTTATTTATACCCTGGTTCTCCTGACTTTATTTTATTTTAAGACCAATGATTACTACTTCCTGACTACTCTAGGCATGTCAGGACCATCCTACAGAGGAGACAGGCTTTGTGAAGAACCCAGAGGAGGTCCCCTCTTCCGTTTAGTTGGTGGACAATCAAGAGCGCTGCCTTGGAGATGTTGGGCACATCCTCACTGGGGTAGGGGAGCCACAGCCAGTTGCACAAAGGCTGAGCTATCCTGTGGTGAGTGCCCCAGCCACACAGCATTCTGCACAGGGGCCTGAGGCAAATGGAAAGGGAAGGGACACGGATGCTGTAGGCTGAGTGGGTTAGAGCAAGAACTGGGGGAAGAACTGGGAAAGGGGACAGAGATGGGAGAACAGATCCAAGGTGAGAGGGGCAGTAGAGAGAGGTGACTTACTTGGGGAAGGAAGAAGAAAGGAAAGGAGGGAAGGGTGGACATCATGGAGATAGGGATGCAAAGATGAGAAGTACTGGGAAGGGAAGATACAGGAGCCGTCTAGGAGCTGAAGAGGTACCGCACCACTCACTGGTTGTGCGACCTGAAGACCTTAGCTTCTCCAGGCTGTTTCATCTATGAAATGGGGTAATAATCATTCCTAACTTAGAGAGTTATTTTAATAACTAAGATAATGTGTTCTAAGCACTAGATTGAGATCCAGGCATACAGAAAGTATTTTTATTATATTTTATTTTGATCTCTGATCTTTTTATTGGCCCCCCGCTCAAGGGTTGCCCCTACTTCTGCTGCCTTAACACCTCAGAGCTTGTGTAGTTGACCTCAGACATCACTTTGCCATCCACAGTCCTGCAGGTGGTGGTCTTTTGGATGGACTGGCTGTTGTCCAGGGTGTCACCAAGATTGAAGTCCTCCCCTTCTTCCAGCAGGTCGCAGAAGGTAGCTATCTCAGCCTCCATTTTGACCTTGATGTTCAGCAGGGCCTGGTACTCTTGGGCCTGGAGCTGCCCTTCTGCCCAGGTCTGGGCCAGCTCTGACTCCAGGTGCAGCAGGAGCCCGTTGAGCTGTTCCCTCTGCATGCCATAGTGTGGCTCCACCTCCCTCAGGCTTTTCTCCAAACTGGCCTTTCTCACCAAGTCCAGGTCGATCTCCAAGGACTGGACCATATGCCTCAGCGCTGTGAGTGTCATCTCAGCGGCTCCCATCTTAGTGGTCTGCGAGGTGATCACTGTGGTGCTCTCCTCAATCTGCTGAGACCAGTACTTGTCTAGACCCTATCAGTTCTCCCAAGCCAGTCAGCCATCACACTGGGCCCGGATGTCTGCCATGATCTTGTCGAGGTCCTGAGATCTGAGGGCATCCAACTCCACTATCAACCCGGAGTTGGCAGGTCTGGTTTAGCAGACCCTTTACTTTCTCCTCAGGATTCTTCATGAAGAACAGCTCCTCCTTGAGATCCTATATAAAGTGTACTTTTTGAAGACTTTTTATTTATTTTTAGAGAGAGGGGAGGCAGTGAGAAAGAGAGGTATAGAAACATGTATAAGAGAAATATCGATCAGTTGCCTTTCACACCCCACCCCCCAAATGGGGACCTGGCCCACAACTCAGGTGTGTGCCCTGACTGGGAATTAAACCTGTGATCTTCCAGTTTGCAGGCCAGTGCTCAATCCACTGAGCCACACCAGCCACAGCCAGAGTGCATTTTAAAAACTTGCTAATGCTCTTTTCCCTCCATTTAAGATTTTCTCATTTTCCTCCTTTGGATTTTTTAAACCTCGATCGGGATAACTCAAGGACATGGACTTTGGATTCCCCACATCTTGTCTCCATCATACAGCCCACTCAGTAATTGGGGAATCCTGTGATAACAGCAGTGACTACAGGTTTTCTTAAACTTCCCCAGCCTGTTACTTGACAGGTTCTGGCCATTCCTCCTCTGCCTGCCACATCTCCTTAACCTATGTTTGCCTCTCTCTTCCTGTGATGGAAACTCTAGGGACAGGTGTACTGAATGTGCGGACACAGTCCACCTGAACTTGAATACCAGAGATTTCCCTTTGGAGACAACCCGCCTTCATCCACCTCCACACACCATGATTACACTGGGCCTGGACTATTTTAATAGCTCCCTGACCAGTCTTCCTTTTTTCTTAGACTCTATCCACCTGACTTCCTATGGTTTATCCCACACAGTATGTTGGGGTGAGCAAAACCTCACTCAAGAACCTGCAGGGACCCTGGGTAGGTAGCTCAGTTGGTTAGAGCATTGTCCCAATATGCCAAGGTTTCAGGTTCAATCCCCAGTTGGGACACAAATGGGAATCAACCAATGAGCCTTTGTAGGTGGAGCTACAGACTGATGTTTCTCTCTCTCTTTCCCTTCCTCTCTCTCTAAAAGTCAATCAATGAATAAAACTTAAAAAAATTTTTTTTAAACCTTCAGGAGCTTCCCATTGCCCACTAAATTAACTGCCAACACCTTATCCTGCATTCTTGCATCCTCTGTCTTGAATGGTAATTACTGTTGATTTGCTCTTTGGTCCCCACTAGATAGCAAACTACTTCATAGGAAGACCCAGCTCATCACTCAACAAATATTTATTGAGCACTTCTTTTGTGCTAAGCACCATTCTAGATGCCAGGGGTACATCAGAGAACCAACCCCAAATCCCTGCCCCCAGGGAGCTTACATTCTACCTACGGAGAAAGAGGAGACATAATAAACTATAATGAATAAGTAAGTTATATAGCATGTAGAAGATACTTGCTACATGAGTTTTAATTACTTTGGAATTTATTCACATATCAGCATATAAAAATAGTCAAGTAATTTTTAAAAATTGTGTTCAGTTCTGTTTGCACAGGGCCATGTGCTGAGACTTTGGACTAAGCGATGTTTGGCGCTCCCAGGGTTAGAAGGGCATGGGTCCTGAACTCTAAGGATGAAGCAAGATGGAGCAGGTGCTAACCATCAGGCCTCTTCTAGAGCAGCAGGAGGTAAGGGCCAGATCCAGGACTCTAACCTCCAGCCAGGTGGTGGAAGGCCCAGACTTCAAGGCTGTCTCTGAGGAATCTGGGTCAGTTCTCTGCTTTGGCCACCAGGGGTCATTTTATCCCTGTAAATCACCATCTGGACAGGTGACTAAAGACACACAAAAGGCTTACTCCAAACTGAAACACAGAGATACACACAGGAAAACCCTGACACTGCCGGGTGTGCGTGCACGCACGCACACACAGACACACACACACGAGCATACAGCATCAAGAGAGACAGGCACAGGATGCATACAAGACATATTAATGGCAATAACTCCCTCACTGATGTCAGGGCCTCAAGATGTCATAGTGCCAACTCTGCGACCCCTCCCAGCTATCAACTCCTGTAAAGAGGGAAGAAAACAGGCGCTCTCCCTCCCAGGAGCACACCTGCGCCCTTCCCCTCCCCCTCCTCTCCCCCCTGCCACCCCAGGTGTGTTACTTTTACCTTCCTCTCTCCTAAGCTCCAAGGGCCCCTTCTTTTGCCTCTGTGATTTGTTTCCTGAGCCCATTTCTTCTACCTCTGTGACTTTCTAAATAAACTTTCTCTTATTAAAAAATAAATAAATAAAAAAAGAGGGCCCTCACTGATGTGACTCAGTTGGTTGGGCGTCATCCCCCACTGCAAAAGGTCACCAGTTCTATTTCCACACAGGGCACCTGCCTGAGTTGCAGTTTTGGTCCCCCTTTGGGGCACGTATGAGAGACACCAATCGATGTTTCTCACCTTCTCTTTCTCCCTCCCTCCTCACCTCTCTAAAAGATTATTTATTTATTTTTAGAGAGGGGGAAGGGAGGTAGAAAGAGAGGGAGAGAAACATCAATGTGTGGTTGCCTCTCATGCGCCCCCCACTGGGGATCTGGCCCGCAACCCAGGCATGTGCCCTAACTGGGAATGGAACTGGTGGGTGGCCCTTTGGTTTGCAGGCCTGCACTCAATTCACTGAGCCACACCAGCCAGGGCTAAATAAATAAAATCTTAAGAAAAAAAAGAAGAGGAAAGAAAGCAGTAAGTGGCTCATTAAACAAGTCTTCCATTTCCCTTGCCTCCAGCTTGCTGAGAGCAGCCAGCCTATTCCTGTGTTCCCATGGCCCTGTAACTGCCCTGTGAACTCTTCTTCTCCGGCTGTGGCACAGTCCCTTTTCCCTCCCAGGGAAGCTCCACCCCTCCTCTTGAATGTTTGCATAAGTAGTTCCACCCCCACCTTAGGGCTGCTGCTCCAGGAAGCCCAAGGCAGTGTTCCTTTCTGTGTGCAGCTCCTACTGTTCCCCACCCACCCTCAAACCCCAAGCCTTAAAGACTACAATTAGCAATAGATTTGGTGAGCATGGCTCTCTCCCATGAAAGACAATGTCTACAAAATGCCCTAGGAAGAAGTTACCCATGAGTTCTAATACTGTGTTACTCTAATTTAGTGTAGGTATGGTTCTCAAAGTGTGATCTGGGGACCAACGCTTTGAGGACTCCACGAGGTCAAAACTATTTTCATTATACAATGGTACTTCGGTACTCATTGGTAATTCCCTCTGAAGCTCAGTGAGAGTGCCGAAACCGACAAGTCCCAAGCAAGTGCTGAGTGCTGAAGCATTTTTGTTTCTCATCAAAATGTGATGAGTACAGGGTTCGATGAGTTCTGAAGCCGATGAGGACAGCAGTGTGACTGTACCAGTCATTTGTTCTTGTCCCTTTCGTTCTCTCACAAGTATACAGCGGGGTTTTCCAGCGGCTGCATGAAATATGATGATATCATTGCGCTCACAGCTAATGAAATGTGTGCTTATGAAGTTGCTTTGAAAGCTTCCTTTTAATTTCTAATGTGGTGAGTATCTAATTTCTAATATGGTAAAGTATAAGCAAAAGCTCTTTGGCATCCTCAGTTTTTAAGGGTGTAAAAGGTCTGAGACCAAAAAGTTTGAGAAATGCTACGTTAGTACAAACTATTGTTTCCTTATTGTAGATGAAGCTGGGGTAGGGGGGAAGGGGGAGACTTAGGACCAAGATTGGAGAAGGTCTTGGAAGGGGGTTAAAGTTTAAGGATAAGATTTAGAAAGGGGAAGAGGGACCAAGATTTTGCAGGAAAAAAACCTTCTCACAGTGTTGCCCTGCCCCCAGCCACCCCATGTTGGGGGTCAGGTCTAATTTGTTACAATCCTCTAAACGAAAAGGAAACCAGTTCTGTCCGCATCCAATACACTCATACTACGGCCTCGATGCTGGGCAGGGGAAGCAGAGGTGGCAATGAAATGTGGGTGGCATCTGTGGCCATAAGACTGACCACAGGTCAGTCTAAATCCAGGACATGCATTTTCTGCTCCATCTACCAGCTCTCAGCAGTGTTTCAAGTCCTGCCAAGGGCACTTCATCCAATCATCTGCCTCTGTCTGTATTGGCAGGCTCTAGGCATCACTTCCAATGACTGGAAAAGAGGTCTTTCCTACACTGACCACCGCCACCAATTTAAAGACATTTCCACCAGCACTCTTCCTTCCTTGTGTCCCTTGTTCCCACACTTTGCTCTTTCTGCATTTATGAGCTGAAGTTGCTACGCAGAAATCCAAGTGTCTGATCCACCTCCCTCATGTATGCACCCTACAAGTATGCGCACTCTGCAAGTATGTGCACCCTGAAAGTCTTCCGAGTGTGAGAAGTGCGAGGGGATGGAGATGGATGTAACCAAGCTAGGGCCCTTTGTGCGTTCAGAGGACAGAATCCTCAGGGCACTGGGTGAAGGGTGTCCCAGTATTGTAATGCCGGAGCAGTCCTTGACTGGCAGCAGCAGGCCTCCTGGTATGGGTGGTCTCAGAGGGCTGTTGGGCAAGCGTCCCTCCAATCCCATTGGTGGCCGAGGTGCTTGGCCGGAAAGGAGAGCTCAGGCCGCGCAGGGTGTTGCGGAAACCCTCGGCACTGAAGTAGTACACCAGCGGGTCCAGAACGCAGTTGGCACTGGCCAGCAGCACCATCACCATCAGCACCCCGCGCACCTTATCACGGGCCGCCTGGCTCCCCACCACCAGGTTGCTCCGCAGCAGCCCGTAGACGGCCAGTGTGGTGTTGTAGGGCACGAAGCACAGCAGGAAGATGACTAGGTTGGCCAGCAGGAGGTGCACGGTCTTCCGCCGCCGCAGGCTCTGAGTGGCGTCAGGCCTCGCCAAGGTCCAGAAGACCCTGCTGGATGAATAGACCACGGCCACCAGCGGCAGCAGGAAGCCCAGCGCCTCAGCCAGCAGCACGAGTGGTAGCAGCCCCCCCTTCCACAGCTCTTCGCTGAAGCTCTCAAAGCATAGGCGCACCTGGAGGCCTTGGGAGCTGCAAGGCGAAGGCTTGTGCACGAGCACAGTGGGCACTGCGAACACCAGGATGAGCACCCACACGCCCAGACAGAGTAGCCGTGCCACGCGGGGCCGCCGCAGGTGGCGCAGCCGCAGCGGGTGCACAACGGCGGCGTAGCGGTCCATGTTGATGAGGGTCAGGAAGATACAGCTGCCGTACATGTTCATCTGGAAGATGGCTCCTGCCGTCTGGCACAACAGGTCCGGGAAGGGCCAGTGGTGCAGTGCATAGTAGGAGAGGCGCACGGGCAACGAGAGTGTGAAGAGCAGGTCACTGGCCGCCAGGTTGCACATGTACACGCTCACCACTGAGTGCACGCGCAGAGCGCGCAAGAAGACCCAGAGGGCCAGTGCGTTGAGCGGGAGCCCTGTGGCCAGCACTAGGCTATAGACCACCATGTGCAGGCGGTGGGTGGTGCGGTAGTCAGGACATGGGGGCGCAGAGCTGTTGGTAGAAGTGTTGGTGAAGGAGTTGGCCGACATCGTGCCAAAGTGTGCCAAGGAGCTAGTCTCGGGGCATCATAGGGCATATCAGGGTCCTGGCATCACATTTATCTCCAGGACAGGGGGCCTGGAGGCTACACAGAGACAGTCCCAAAGGGAGCAGAGGCACGGCATGAGAATGTGGGCTGTGGCTGCAGGGCAGATGGCCGCCAGAGGGGTGGATGCCTTTGGTCAGAGCTTCATCATCTGCAGACCTGGAATAGGAAGGCAAGCGGAAAGTCAAAATTATGCAAGGGCAGGGCTTCAGACACAGATGCTTATCTAGCTAAACCTGCTGGCCTCTTGAGTCTTTTCTCAGTCTCAAGTCTTCCCCCCACTCTTCATTTGGCCAGAGTAGCTATCCGCAGCAAGGATGTAGAGCACGGTGGCAGACTGCCTGGGTTTAAATCCTGGCTTTGCCAATTTGCCTCACTTTTGTCCACAGAAAAGTGGCTTAATCGCTCTGAACTTCATTTTCCTTACCTGGGGAGAGGGGTGGAAAAAGAAGAGGTCCTTCATGAGGTTTTTAGGTTAAATGACATGATACATGGAAAGCGTCTGAGCTTTCACAGGTTATGTTCACAGCGATGAACAAAACAAAGGCCTTGCCCCCACCTCTTCCATTCCACTGGAGGGCGACAGGTAATAAAGCACAAGCAGGAAGATCTTACATCAGGTAGTGACGAGTGCTACACCGCACCTCCCCTGGAACAGGCACTCTGCTGACTCCCCATTACCTAAGAATGAAGTTCAAGCTCCAAGTACAGCACAACATCCCAGCCTCACTCATCACACCCACTGTTGCCTCTGTACGAGCCAGGTTTGTGCTCGAAGCACCCTGAGTTCAGCTTGCTTGTTTGACCTCTCAGTTTCCACAGCTGTAAAGTGGGGACGATAGTGTGGCAGGGCTCTCGTAGGCTCATCAAAGCAGCAGCAGAGTTCTGCCAGGGCAAACGACCTGTGGGTTGAGCTTTTCTGACTAGAGAACTTCCCAGATGGGGTTCTGTGATCGAAGGAAGATGGCAGTTTGGCAGTGAAGGTTCCCGAGGGGATCCTAAGCCCAAAGAGCAAGGTGGTGAGGTGAGAAAGTACCAGGGGTGCTGATGAGGCTGCTGGAGAGAGCAGACTGCCCCAGCTGCAGTCCTCGGGCAACAGCTGGCAGACAGAGGGTATGGCTAAGAGGTAGAGGAGCCAGATGACAGGACATGGTCTCAGGATCCCACCTTCCTTAATGCCATGAGGCCACAGGAGCTACCCAGATGCCATCTATTTTGTGTGTATGTGGTGAAATGTACCTAAACTTAATATTTACCGTGGTAACCATCTTGAAATGCACTGTGGCATTAAGTACATTCACAATGTTATGCAGCTGCCACCACTATTTCCAGAACTTTTTCACCATCCCAAACAGCAACTTTATACCCATGAAACAATAACTGCATTCTCCCACCACCCCCGCCCCCAGCCATTGGTAACCTCTGCTCTACTTTCTGTCTCTATGAGTTTACCCATTCCAGATGCCTCATATGGGTGGAGTCGTACAATATCTGTCCCTTTGTATCTGGCTTATTTCCCTTAGCATAAAGTTTTCAAAGTCCGTCCATGGTGTAGTGTGTATCAAACGGCATTCATTTTTTATGGCTGAATGATACATACTCGCATATCACATTTCGTTTACCCATTCTTCTGTCATTGGTTGCTTGGGTTTTCCTACCTGTTGGCTATTGTGACACCCATGCCACCCCAGGGAGCAAAGTTGTCCGGGGACCCTGAGCAATTATCCTAAGACACTGGACTTCTTCCATTCAAAAAAAACTGCTTGAATTCTTACATGGAACCAAGTTGTGAACCTGGCTGTAACAGGAATTTTCTCGAGGGTTTTCTGTTCACTTGTTCTCCCTCCAACCACGACTATCCGCAGTTTAAGACTTGTAAAAGGTAGGACAGTTAAAGGGAATAAAGGAACACTTACTCTGCAAAATACCAAATTCAGCAGTGAAAGTAACACTAAGTGGGGTTTAAACACGCTGAAAAGCAAATAAAACCAGGCTCTTCTCCTGGCACACGCCCCACTTCCCATGCTCCTTTGCTCTAGTTACATTAAAATAATAATTTTACACATACCTTATGTTTTCAGGACTCTGCCTTTGCACCTGCTGTTTTCTCAATTTGGAATGAACTTCTTCTCATTCTCCAGCTGGCAAACTCAGTCATCCCTTAGGACTATGTGAAGTCTTTCCTGACTCCCTCCCTCCCTACAAGGCAGATGTGGTCCCCTCACTGGTGCTCCCACTTGGTGCGCAGGTTTATCATAGCTGTTCCCACCTGTATTGTAATTAGCTATTCTTCGTCTGCACCTCCCACTAGACTGTGGGAGAGGCTGTGGACTGTGACTTATTCATCTTTGTATCACCAGCATCTACGTCAATGGCAATAAATGTTGAGTGAAATAGCTGTTATTTACTGATCATTCACCATATCCCAGGGTATTTTATATGCATAATCTTTAATCCTCCTAACAGCCCTCTGAGGTGGGTGTTTATGCTCATACAGGAAAGGAAACTACTCAAGAGCTCAGGCAGTGAGGAGTGAAGTCAGGATTCAAACCCAGGACCTCCTGGCTCCAATGTCCAAGCTGTCTGGTGCTACTTCCGGTAAGAGTGGATGTCTGGAGACGAGGGTGGACACTGCACAGAGCCCCTGGTCTTTTATAGGTGCCCGTATGAAACCTGTGCTCATAGATAAATCATTTTATTTCCTCATTTGTCTAATTGAAACATACACTTTTTAATAATTCACTTCTTCCTCCCACTTCAAACACTGGTAACATGGGCTCCTCTCTCACACACACAAATATGCCCCTCCTCACAAGTTCTGCTTACCTTACCTACTTAAGCACTTAGCTAGCTGCTTTACACTCCTCAGGTTGCTTTATGTCTATTTGTCCCATTTCCCCAACTAGATGGTAGGATGCTGGGGTAGGGACCACATCTTCCACTGCTTTTCTTCCCGAGCTCACTCACACTTCAGTCTCTCTACTTAGCAGGCCCTGTGGTATTCATTGGCTGCCGCGCAGGATATCTGTCCCTCCCCCCATGTTTGTCCAGTGTGTAATCCTGTTTATAACATCGCATGTCATCCTGCCAGCTAACCACGTTTTGTTTTGTTTTTACAACTAACTGCTTCCTCTTCTTTTCTTTTTTTATTTTAATGCATTCACTGGTTGCTTCTTATATGTACCCTGACTGGAGATCTAACCCACAACCTTGGTGTATCACGACGATGCCGTAACTGAGCTATCTGGCCAGGGTGCTTTTCAATATTTTGTAGAACAGGTCATTCTTGACCTATTTATTTTATGCCTCAAAGATTAAAATATGTATTAGTTACATATTGATGCATAAAAATACCTCAAAATTTAGCAGCTTAAAACAACAAGCATCTCCACAGTTTCTGAGTGGTCGGAATCTGGGAATGACTCTGCTGGGCTGAAGTCTCAGGTGGTTGCAGTCCTCTGAAGGCTTCACTAGGGCTGGGGGATCTGCTTCCCCCAGCGCGTGTCTGTCGGTAAGAGGCCTTCTGTCCTAGCCGTCTCTGCCCCTCCACAGGGCTTCTCATCGTAAGTCCATCACCTTCCCCCCAGGGCAAGTGATATCAGAAAACAACTAACCACTTCTAATCACACTTCTGACTATCTCGTCCATATGTATAACTCACTTAGTAAAAGATTATGTACCTTAAAAAGGCCTATTTGGAAACAGCCTGCATTAAAACTTCTTTAACAGCTCACACTGTAATTATAGTAACACTTTATCATTCTTAACCATTACTTGGAAAATCAACGCACATTACAACTAGGGGGCACATACTAGGCATTGAATGAGTGAATGAACAATTATTTTCCAAGAATTTCAAGTCTTTCAGTTGACAAAGTTACAATGTTAAACAGACCAAAATGTATTAAATGAGCTGTTACTTGAAGGTAACGTTAGGAATCTTTTCATGAAGCAGATGGCAATGCTCTCATTCCAAAAGAAAGTCCTTGAGTTTCTTTATAGTGGGGCCTATTTGTCAAAAAGTCATCCCCTCTGACAGCCTTACACAGAGCAGCCCAAGCTGAGCGCTGAGAGCTGCCAGGCCCCTACCCCGGTCCCCACCCCATCCGCTGTTCCCTGAGGCTCCTGTCAGTGGAGCTGAATAGGCATAGTGCCAGGCCAGATGGCAAGATGGAAGAAGCTGCCAAAAAGGAGACAAACAGGAAATGGAAGGAGGGTTCTAGGTGTGAGGAAGGGGCAGGCTGGCCTCTCCCCAACCCTGCCTTGAGGAAGAGGTCAGGTTGTAGGGGAAATGTAGGAAGTAAAGAAACAGCAGCCACCCCAGAAAAGAATGGACACTGGGGTTTCATGTCACCAGGGAGAAGAAGGGACATGACATGGAGGCCTGCATAGGCTCAGTCACCTATGTTTCACACAGAGGTGGTAACATAGGCATACCAACTCCACACACGTGGCCATGCAAGGACACACAGAGGTAGAGGTAGGTACCCTAGGAGATGTGCACACCAGATCCCTAATAACCTGTCCATCAGTGTTGCTGCACACCCTGTAACACACAAGTATGCATGGAGGCACAGACAGACGGCCTCAGAGGAAGGGCAGATGCAGCCCTAAGGGCAAAGAGAGCACCAAGCACACAGAGGCACCAGGGGCTGCACCCTCCCACATCACCCATCCGCCACAGCCTTCACACCAGAGTGCCTGCAGCTGCTTTCCTGCCCCCAGCATCCCCGTCCTTCAGCCTCCGGGCCTAGGTTCCTTAGGTCCTTAGAGCCTCTCAGACCTCTGAGCTGGGCTGGGCACTGTTTTTTGCTGAGATAAGCTGCAGGGACAGGACAATCTTCTACCACAAGCAGGAAGTGAGAATGAGAGAGTAAAAGTGGGAAGGAAGCTAGGTCACTCTTAACTCCCTCTCTCCGCTCCGCACAACCTGCCAGCAGTGCCCGCCCTTCTGGCGTCTGACTGACAGTGCAGATGGGAGCTGAAGCCAAAGAAATGGGTGATTTGGGACAACAATGGGGGCAGGAAGGGGAGAGAAATAGCTCCTCTTTGTCCATCTTTCCCTCCGGCCACCCTCTCCTAGAGCTCCTCCCCTTGCCCCTCCACACGGTCATCAGATGCCTTGCTCTCTTTCCATCTCCTCATTTTAGTCATTCCCATCTTTCAGAAGTTTGAAAAGAAGGAATCTCAGATATCCCCATCCTCCTTGCCCCAGGAGATCGGCTCTGGAATAATCGCAACCTCATTTTACAATCTGCAGTCCCTGCCAGGCCGTGCGCCCCACCGCCGCCCCGCGTGCGCTCTAACGTGCCTCGCTGGCTGAGCCCACTTTCTCTGCGGCTGCGCTCTCCAGGGAGGGCGCTCAGGCAGCCTAATTATAAAGACCTCCTGATATCTGTATATTCAGACTCCCCAAACAGATCCAAACTGTGCTGAGCCTCTGGCAGAAGCTTAACACAGTGTGAAGTCTTCGTGAAAGGCTCCATTCCAGAGCTGTTTTGAGGATATAGATGAGCCCTGCTCATCAGCTCGTGCTGGGGCAGAGGGGTCTGTGGTGATGTGGAGATAGCGTGAGGTGAGCGGGTGGCCTCGTCCTGCTCCAGGGACCATGTTCTTTTCGAAGAGAGGTGTCTCTCTGGCACAAGTCCCCGGAGGTCATCCCAGGTTGTCTGGGCCTGCTCTGCTTGCTCCAGCCAAAATTCCTGCTCCAGTCCCCACCCTCTACCTGAGCTGGTCTCCTGCTGCCTTTCCCACATCGTCCCCAGCCATGTTTTCCTCCGCCCTAGGTATTCTGATCTCATCTTTCCCATTTATTTTTTTTCTGGGAAAAGGCAGAAAGCAAAGGTGGCCTGCAGCTCAATAATTAGTTTCCCCAATGTGGGGATGACACCTCCCCACCGGCACATTTCCCTTCACCCTGTGTGTAAGGGCTGGAAAAACAGGAAATTAAATCCCTATCAAGAGAAATCACTCAGACAGAGCTGTCCTGGCCCTGCGCTCTGAGAGGTCTGCATGCCTCTTACCTTGCTTAGGGGCCTGGCTGAGGTCTGCCTTGGAGAGTCTCCTGCAGCCTTTTGATCTTGTTGGTCTTGCCCTGAACCCTGGCAGCACTGCGTGTGTACCTCTGGCTTCTGCCCTCACCCTTTCATTTCCCCATCTCCTTCCCCGTGGCCCTGGGCACACAAGGCTTCCATTTTGAAGCGTATGCTGGGGGCAGCTGGGGGCAGCAGGGAGAGCGGACGGCATCGGACACAGACACAGAGAATTGTACTCCAGTGTCTCTGAGTGGCCAAGAAGTAAGGCTTGGAGGTATAAGTTTCTGTTTCCCTCTCAATCCTTGCCTCCATCTCCCCTTAGGGCTACAGTTTCAGCTGGGGATACAATCAGGTAGGAGATCCCCTTCTTTCAGGGAAGCCCCCATTAACATAGGTGATAGGCAGCCACCCTCATTGGTGTGATACAAAGGTACCACAAGGCCTTGCCCATCCTCAAATATCCCCCCCTGTGCTCAGTATCTGAAATGTCATCCCCCTCATGCCACCCAGGAGCCACATTCTATCAGAGCTATAGGGACATTAGAAATCACCTTGTCTAACCCTCTAATATAGATGAATGCACTAGGTTAGGTCGGTGTTTCTCAAAGACAACATTAAAGTACCCCTTGGTTAGCTGGGAAGAACAACCATAAGAACACATTTGTGCCAGTGAGCCCATTCATGGTGTTTAATCAGATAAGTTCATTGTCATCTAGCAGAGGGCCTGGCCCTGGGAGGTGAGTGACTATGGGGGGTTAAGCATTAACTGAGAGTGAGAAAAGGTTGGAGATCATCCCCAGGGGACCCTCCTCGGTGGCCTTGGGAAGCCCAGGGCTCAGCATGACAGTGGGACCAACAGAACGAAGGGGAGCACACAGCCTCCCGAGACACCCCAGTGTGGGGCTTCAAGCTTCAGAGGGGCATTTCTGGGTGTGACCTCTGTCTGGTAAAGTCCTTCTGCCTGAGACAGCCCCTTTTAGCTTTTACACTATTCACAAAGATTTTCCAGGGCCCATGGCCCACCCTCACCTCCATCCCTACCCATGTCCCTCATTTCTAAAAGAGGGGTGCTGTCCCTTGTGCCCCCATACCTGTGTTCCCTGTTGAGCTCTGCCGCTGCCCCAAGCTGGCTTCCACTGCCTGTTCTGGGCTGGGCTGGAAGGACCTGCTCCTGGGGCGGGTGGGGACACACCCACCTGGGCAGATCTCAGCAGATTCCAGTTCCTTGCACTCACCCAACCCCACAAGCACGGGGAGGAAGAAGAGGAAACAGTTGCCCTCAGCAGTCTTCACAGACTGGCCAGAGAAGAAGCCCCAGCGGGTAATGGTACTTAATCCAGCCCCAACTCTGGCCCCACTAATGATCCCCCCCCGCCCATCCTTCACACACTCCCCACAGTTTCCGGGAACCTTAACCGACACACCCACCCACTAAAGTGATGACTAACCCACCAGCCTCTCCATTTTCTCACCAGTTCCCCTGGGTGTCTCTCTTTTAGATCCCTCAGGTGATTTTGCTCTTGCCACTCCTAGCTTTACACCTAACCCTGCCTAGCACCCTGCTGCATGCTAGGGCTGCTGCTGGGCCCACTCTCACTGAAGAGCATTCACAGCCTCTCCATCACAGCAGTTACCTCCTTGCTTCTGTTTCCTCCCTAGGCTGTGAGCTGGGGGTTGTGGGCACTGGACTCACAGAGAGCTCAGATGACAGCCCTGCTTTTCTGTACCTTCCACCAAGCCCCTAATCTTCTTCTATCAACAGGGGTGGGCTTGTTGTCCTTGCTCAATACACAAAAGCAAGTTCAAGTTTTTGAGTAGTAAGTAAAAAAAAAAGATAGTGTGGTTACAGGAGTTTGAAAAATGTTAGCTGAAACGGATTTCTCTATTACGGCGCTTCTCAGAGCCTTGAACACGTCAGCAAAAGACTGGCTGTGTGCTGACAACTGAAGTGGGTGAAGGGTGCATGGGGTTGCGTCATACTATTCTATTTTTGTGCATGCTTTAACTTTTCCATACGTTTTTATTTTTTTTTAAATGCCGTTGATCACCACAAACCTATACAAGAGAGACTGTATAGCTTCCCAAACATATGTGTCTCCAGAACACGCTCTGGGAGATCCCAAGTTATTAAAGGTCAATACTGAAGTCACATCTCAATGTATGTTGTCAAGACACAACCACCTCAATGTTCAGGCCATCTGCCCACTACTGGATGTCAAATCAAGGGTTTCCTGAGCTCCAGACCCCAGATGTTTCCATCTTCTTGATAAAGTGCAAGTCCTGCCCTCTTTCCCTGGGATTGGTGCCCCTGGGCATGATCTCAGCCAGGCTCTGGCCTTCACTGTCCAGAGGGACAATTCTACACTCACATCTGAGCTCCTAGGGCCCTGGGCTTTGGAGATGAAGACACACACGCCCTCCTGGCCCACAGGACCCCTCAGCCCAGCTGAGGCCTTCTTCAATCCAACTCCCTGATCCCTGATCTCTTAGGGTTTCTTCTCCCAGCAGATGGCTGCTTCCCTGATAATTTCATTCTCATGAAATCATCTCACCTGCTGATGGATCCATAAGCCCCGGGGTGGGGGAGGGGTGGAGGGTTGATTCCCATGGAACACTGTGGCAGTGCTGAGGATGGGATCATAACCAAAATAGGCCACACAGGTTGAAAATAAACACTTTATGCAAAGACATCCTTTAAAGCGGGTGGAGTTCCCATCGCAGACCTTTGCGGGACTGCTGACCCAACCCAAGGAAATCATGAGTAGGGACCAGGTAAGAGACCCCAAAAGGGGCAGCCTGGAGGCAAACTGATGATAAATGGGGTCTAAAAGTAATGGAGAATGCGGAAGGGTCAGGTGGGGTGGAGACAGGACGAACTCCAGCTCATCCGGCTTGGCCTAGAGTCAAGGTGCTAAACTCCTGGCTCCATCGAAGCACGAGTTCCTCGCTTTTGGCTGGGGACAAGACGCTGTAACTCTCATTCTGCAGACATCTCATACGGGACACCTACACCGGGATTGGGCACACACAGTCTGAGTTACAGGGCAAGGAGCCAGAGGTGTGGAGGTGGGGCGGTGTCAGAAGTCCCACAAGAACCAGAGACAGGAGAGCATGGGCTCAGGCAGTAGAGGGAGGGAGGAAACAGATGTGGGGTTTTCAAGCTGCAAGAGACACCAAGTAGCCCAACCCCCTCCTTTCAGAAATGAAGAGGCTGAGCCTGGGGGAGGAAATGAGTTATCCCAGACTTCTTGGTGAGTAAGAGTACAGAGGCAAGACTGCAGCCTCAGCCTCTAAATCTCAACCCAGCTGGGGTTCTTCTTGTGGTGCCCTCAGGGCCCTCACTTCTCATCTGCAGCATCCCTGCCCTCAGCTACCTCTGGCCTGGTGGGGGGTGGGGCTTGCTTACTCTGAGGCTGCCAGTGTAGAAGAGAGTGAGGGCTCTGGTGGAAGCCCTGAGAGGCAAGTAGAAAACTGCTCTCCACATCTCTGCTATTTGGAGCAGGGGAGGGGGTGTGGCCCAGAAAGGACACCCAGCCAAGGTGACTGATTGAGGGGCTGATGCGAAGAGGAGGGGCATGGTGAGGGGCTCACCTTCCTTTCCCGGTTTCTCATCAGACACTGCTGGCTTTTGAAGGCACAGTAGTTGGGGTACTGCACATAGTCGGTGTCACAAATCTAAACCAGGAGCCAGGGATGGGCAGGCAGGGAGACATCAGTGCCTGAGGTGGCAGAACCAGGGGCAGGGGTGTGGCCCTCGAGAGCCAGACCTTCCACAGCTGGGGTACCCCACTCTCTAAGGAATAGGCCTTTGTCCCCTCTGCCTTTCCCGTCTACTGTCCCCTCCTCAGTCAGGAAGAAGCAAGGAGCCGGAGAGTAGGAAATGGCTGTCCTGCTATTCAGCTTGCTGGAAAAGTGGCTGAGGAATGGGGAATGGGGCAGGGGCGTAATAAGGGTGCAGAACTGGGCCTCCATGCCCTGTTCTACTTCAGGGAGCCTTCTAGTGATGGTAAGTGAGAGGGAGGGTAGAACAATCTCTAATGTATGACCTTGGGTGAATCACTTCCCTCAGTGGACCTAGCCTCCCCATCTCTAAATTCAGGGGAGCAGCCGAGGTGACTTCTGAGACCGCTTGCAGATCTAGGGGCCCAGAGATAAGATCTGGGCAGGGGCCTCTCTGCTCAGTGACCAGCCCTTTCTTAGCTCTCCTACTTTTCCTTGTCTTGATTTTCCCTGTTAAACCACAGAAAGGAGGGGACTGGCTCTCAGGTACAACAGGTAGTTCCACAGAGGAGGTGACTTTGGGGAGAGGAATAAGAATGATTCCATTGAGCAGGGAGAGCACGGGAAGAGTTAGGGCAGGAAAATGTCAGACTGAGGCAGGGAAGTACTGGATGAGGGGAAGAGGGGTGGCCCCTCAGGCATCACTGAGTCATTTGTTGTAGAGATGAGTATAATTTTGGCCTACAATGAGAAGTGACCTGATCAGTCTACAGCCATACCACCCTGAGCACACCCGATCTCCTCTGAGAAGTGACCTGACCACAGCCCCTTGGCAATAACTGGCCGAGCTAGGACCAGAACCTCTGTCTCTTGCAACCCAGTCCTGTGCTCCCCCACCCCTTCTAATTCCTCCTACTTTGCCAACACAATCCTGCTCGTGTGTGTGTGTGTGTGTGTGTGTGTGTGCGCGTGTGTGGTCTATTGGAGACAGGCAGCAGGTTCAGTGAGCACTGGTTCTCAGAAGCTAGAGGCCCAAGCCCCCTTCCACATCCTAGTGTTGCCTCGAGTAAGTAACTGGAAGGAACTGGGGTGAGTGGGGTGGGGCTGAGCTTTGGGGAAAGGCTCTGACCTTGGTGGGGAAATCCCCATCCTGGAAGCTAAGGAACTCAGTCTGGAGCCAACCAGCGACTCGATGATCATCACAGCCCTTTGTGGCTAGCCGGGCACACCAGAAGTCCGTGCGGAGCCCACCGTAAAAATCCAGCCCATAATAGCGTCCCGATTTTACAGTCCCCACCTGTGGCACAGTGGACAAGGGAGAAGTGTGCCCCCTGCTGCCCCTGTAAGCCTCCCTTCCAGACACCCAGATCCTCCTGGAGCCTGAGGCCTCCCCCACTGCAGGCTGCCCAGCTAGCTAGGTACCTGGATGCCGATGGACATGCTCTGTGATGAGAGGAAGGGGCTCAGGAAGGGTGTTTTGTGAGAGCTGTCACAATGCTGCCGCTGCAGGTTTCCCTCGGACTGGCACTGCTCCAGCTTCAGCGAGCAGAAGTCACAGAGGGGACACATAGGTACATGGTACCGTCCAAGGCTGTCACACACCTAGGACAGGAGTGTAGTTAAGGGGCTGGGGCTGAGAGTGTCCCACTTCTCAGCCCTCCATTCACCCATTTGTTCAACAAATATTGATTGGGCACCAACTCTGAACTAGGTATTTGAGATATTAGCAATGAGTACGATTGATCTACTCATCTTGGAGCCCCTGAAGCTCAGCGGGAGAGACGGATGAGGAAATAGACACAACAGTGCGACAGGATAAACGCTGTGACGATAAGCCCAAAGTGCAGAGACAGCGGGAGGGGACAACTGTCTATGTTCCGGAGGATCAGAGAATGCTTCTTAGAAGAACTTAGAGAGCTTCTTAGGAGAGAAGAGAAGTTAACCAAGCAAAAGAAGGGACTTGGTAGAAGTTTCCTGCTAGAGGGAATAGTATGTGCAAAGGCTGTGAGGCAAAAAAGAGATTTCATGAGGGACCAAGAATGACCACACTGCTCCTGCCCTTAGAGGGCTTACAGCCCACAAGGGATCCAGTGGCATTACCAAAGGGGTATGGTGGGTATTGAAGAGAGGTTTTTAAGAGTAGGAAGTTTAGGAGTCATGGGAAGCCCACAGGAGTTTAGAGCCTGGTTAAGGGAACAGTAAGGAGCTCGTTTTGCCTGCAGCAAAGCAGGAGAGAGAGTCAAAGAGATAGCAAGGGTCATAATGTGAAACATCTCAAATGGCAGTATGAAGCATTTGTATTTAATGTGGTAGGAAAAGGAATTTAGTAACCACTTCTGAACAAGGACAGGACAATGCCTCCCTTAGGAGCTGTTGTGTGAGCAAACAAGGTGATGTGGGAGATTGTGTGCACTGCGGTGTGCTGTGCCCACGGGTGAAGCAAGCGTAGGATGGGACTGCCTGCAGATCCTCCTGAGAAGGCTGAGGGAGCTCAGTCAGGGCGGAGAGTCCAGCCAGGAGAATGTCTTCTAGGAACTTGGAGGTTTTGAACGGAGGCGCTTGGGCAGAGTATGGGGTTTGAAGTTGGAAGGACTGAATCTACATCCCAGCTCCACCATCTAGAAGACATTTGGTTTTGAGCAACTTAGCCTCACTGAGCTTGTTCTCTGTCAGCCAAATGGAGGTATTATTAGTACCTATGCTAGTGTAGGGCTCCTGTGAGTACTAAATGAGACGTAGCATTTATAGCCATGGTGCTTAGCCTTCTATCAACTCTTCATAAATGTTAGCATTATCATTAGGGGAAGAGAGAGGGGGAAAGTTAGGACCTAGTCAAATAGTCTAAATTAGAGGTGGTTGTAGGTCACTGGATCCCATGGTGGATATCTATCGGGCACTTGACAATTGAGGATTTGAAGTTTGGGAAAGAGACCAGAACTGATGACAAAGATCCAGTGTCACCTGCAGAGAGATGATGATTACCTGGGAGTAGATAAATGGTCCAGGAAGAGGGTGAAGAAAGAGAAAGCTGAGGTGAGGTCCTTGTGGAACCTTGGGGAAGGGGCAGGGAGAAAAGCCAGAGAAGTCTTTGGAAGAACCTGAATGCAAAGACAGCCAGGGCTCCATTGAAGATGGTGAACTGGATCAGGAGATGAGTCGAGCCTAACAACTCAGAGAGCTGAGGAATGAATTCGGGATTGGAATGGATTCCAGACTAGGCTTGAGCCTTCCTCCTTTAAGGTGAGCTGGAGATGTCCTTTTTTTATTTTTACAATTTTATTTATTTATTTTTAGAGAGAGGGAAAGAGAGGGAGACAAACATCAGTGTGAGAAAAACATTGATCAGTTGCCTCTCACACGTCCCCAAATGGGGACCTGGCCCACAACCCAGGCATGTGCCCTGACTGAGAATCAAACCTGCAACCTTTCAGTGTGCAGGCCAGCACTCAATCCACTGAGCCGTACCAGCCAGGGCATGGAGATATCCTTCTAAAGAAGGGATTCCCACTGGTGAAGAGAACCTGTCCACCAATGCCTCATGCTTTCTGTATCCCTGCCCATGCCCCACCCCCAAGGCCTAGTAGTGCAGTGCCAGGCCCGGGGGGGTGGGGGGTGGGGGTGCAGTGAGCATGTATCCATTAAAGAGTGTGGGCCTACCTTCTTCCCGAAGCCAAGGGTCTCACCCTCCAAGTGCTGCCAGGCCTTGGCTGTGGGGGTCATGATGCAAATGTTCTCCACAATGGAATAGCACATCACCAGTAAGGCTTCCACATGGGGCATCTGCAAGAGGCTGCAAGGAGACACCCCTGGTTGGTGGGGATGGGCCAGAGGGCTGTGGCAAAAAGCCTCATCCATTCTCTTCCCCTCCTCTCAGACTCTGTTCTTGGTCACACACATTCAGCATACACTGAATGGGGCCTTAAGAGGCCTCTGGACCAACTGCTTCCTTTTAAAAATGAGGAATAGAGGTCCAGAAAAGGGGAAGTAATTTCCTCAAAGTTGCAATGCTCATTAAGGCCAGAGACAAGACTGGAACCCAAGCCTGGTAGCTCCAAGTACGGAGCTCATTCCAGTATGTCACGTAGGACACGGGTGGGACTTAAACCCCTGATGGCCACAGAACAGGTGAGGCAGGCAGTTGCTAGGTGCACCTGAAGCCCCCGCAGGTCTGAGTGGGTCTGCAAGCCGAAGTTAGGAGGTGGGCTTCTCATTCCCAAAGAAGGCAGCAGGAAGGGCAGGGCCAGTAGGGGAGTCAGAACTTCCTGTACCTGCCAGTGCTTTGGCTTCTCCAAACAGAGTCTTCATCATACATATCACTTATTTCCTCCATTTCCGAGGGAGATCGAACGAGCTCCTGGATGTTCTCTATCATCATAGGCGTAGATTTAGCTTCCCGCACCCGGGCAGTGAAGGAGAAAGGGTTGAAAAATAAGGAATCAGCCTGGAGCTTGGGCTCTGAGTCTGTCTGCAACCCAGACATGGCCCGCAGCCCCTCATCCGTTCCCTGTCCTTCCTTCTGCTTCTCCTCTTCCTCTTCCTCTTCTTCTTCTTCTTCCTCCTCCTCTTCTTCCTCCTCCTCTTCTTGTTCCTCTTGCTCCTGCCCTTCCTCCTGCTTATGTCCTTGTTTTTGCTCTGGTTTGTGCTCTTGCCCTTGATCCTGCTTGTGATCTGCCCCTTGCTCTGGGCCTCCCAGGGACATGGAGGCTTGCAGCAGCTCCTCCACGTTGTTGTTGAGCAGCTCAGGCCAGGGCTGGAAGGCCTGCCGTTCTGTGGCTGCAGCAGGGTTTGGGAGGCACCAAGAAAGGGAAGAAAAGGGACAGTTAACTTTCTGAACTATGAGTGTCTTTGTTCACAGAGGGACACACATATAAGCACCAAGGAGGAAGAAAACAGCCTAAGTCATAATTATTCACACAGTCAAGTATAGAAGACACAGAGAGGAATACAAATATCAAAATATTATCACCATGGCGATTGTGGTCTTGGTGGTATGTCGCCATTCCACCTCCCTTTCAAGCTCTCCTCTTCCTTAACCACCACCTCAAATACCACCTGTTGTTCCCCTCACTTAGGAAACAGCACACACTCTGAATAGCTAGCAACTAATCCTTTCTAGACTGAAAATGTTATCTTACAGAAATCCCAGAGGACGTCCACACACAGGAATGTTTTGGGGAGCTATAAAAAAGTGGATTCAGGGCAGACTTCTAAGTCATGCCAGAAGATATTCTGGGACAGGAAAGTTCTAACTTGCATTTCTAAAAAACAGGCCCTCCCTCACCTAAAAAGAGCTGCGTGTCCACACCTCCCACCCTGGCTCTGCATTCTTCCCATTTCTCTACCACTGATGCCTTAAACCCTGGGCTTTGGGATTTATGAAAGGAGATGCTGGCAGTCTCCCAGGTGCTGGGAGGGTCTCACCTGTGATGTGGGATGACACGGGGGAGGCCATTGTGCTGGGCTGGGCTTCAGTGGAAGAGTCTATCTCCTTAATAGTGTTAGGTGAGAGAATCGAGACTGGCTGGGAGCATCGGACCCTCTGCAGGAAGAGAAATGTGGGAATGCCTTTCCTGAAGGGTGGACTTGTACTCCAACGTATGCTTTTCCAGCATGCCTCCTCTGTCTCAGTTCCTGGGCAGGATGAAGGCACATGGTCCCTGGTGGAACCCTGTAGCCCTGAGAAAGGATTCAACTGCAAGATAAAACTCCGGGTCTTGGCCACAACCCTGCCTTCAGTCTTTAGCATTTGATTTGAATGAGAATACTGATGGTTAGAAGACAGGGAAGGGCTTATCTCTGCCTCTTCCCTCCTCTTCTTGCAGGAACTGGAGTGTTCTGATAGTCTGAGTGCCCAAGGCGAGGCTGTGTTCATATATAACCTGAGCAAATGATTGGCAAAGTGGCAGGGAGGCAGGACCTAAGGATGATTCTTCTGGAGCCTTGCCTTGGCTCCTTACTGCCACTGCCTCTGCCTTTGTCCTGGGACACCAGATCCACCTTTTCCTGGGCCTCACCTTTGCATAGTAGATGTGGTTGGAGCAACGGTACTGAGTAAACTGGCAGAAGGACTCAAACCAGGAGGCATAGGGGAGGTCGGAGCAAACAGCGCCTGAGAAGGGGCAGGGGTGGAGAAGGTGAACACACAACGGGGAGCTCCCTCCCGGCGGGGCACTGGGCGCATTGGGTCTGGAGAGTGGGGTGCAGCCTAAGAGGCCAGCCATACCCTTCCCGTCTCCAGTGAGTACAAAGCTGCCCCGTTAGGCAGGCCCTCACCATCCGGCACCAAGCCGTGATTCTCATATTGGTCCAGCTGGACGAGGGTGGGGTTCCGGCAGCCGTGGGTTGCACGCAGACGGCAGGTGGTCTCTGCCTTCCAGGTGGGGGTCAGCAGTGCGAAGAAGTGTTCGTATTCGGTGGCAGAGAGAGGGCTGCCGGGAGTGGAGGCCAAAACTGAATCCTGGGCTGGGGCAGCTGACGAAGGCAAGAGCAGCACTGCGGGGCGGGAACAGACAGATGGAGGGACCGCGCTCCAAAACCCGCTCCTGGCCCGGGACGGACCCAGACTGACCAGCGGGGCCTCGTGGGGATGAGGCACGCGGGTGTCTGGGCGGTGGGGACGCCAGGGACAGAGACCGAGGCGAACCTGGAGGAGCTGCGGGAGGAGCTCAAGTCCAGGGATCAGCCCGCCGCGGCCTCCCTGGGCAAGGTCCCGAGCAGCGGGGCAGCGCTTCGGGAGGCAGAGGCCCTGGCGGGGGGCGCGGGGACACCGAGTCGGTGGGACCTCTCACCCTGCAGGAGTGAGAGAAAGAAGCCAGCAGCGAGCTTCCTCATGGCCCCAAACGGTCCGCCCGCGTTTCCCGGACCGGAGCGGCTTCTAACGGGCCAAGCCAGAGAGAGCCGGCGGGTGCGGCCGACCTCCGCGGGCCAGAAGGTCGGCCGACGTCACAGAGGCCGCGGGCGGGCCCCGGCCCCGGGCGCGTGGGCCCTCGCGCGGCCCCTTCCAGCTCGATGGTGTTATCATTGATGCTGATCTTTTTCTTTCTTTTTTTTTTTTTTTTAGCACAGAAACCAAATATTTATTAGGTATCTACTAATTATGGATGCTCGGCATTTTCTGTTAGGTATCTGAGATGTATCAGTGAATAAAAGAGACCCCTGCCCGAAGGGATGAACATAAATGTCTCCAGGAACATTAATAAAGGATCACATTCTCCTTCATGGTCCTATAGATTTTACTTTCACTTTTATTGCAGTACTACCAACATGTTTTTACAATGATTGGTTTTAAGGTCTGCCTTTCCTTCCTGGACTGTGGGATTTGGGGTGGCAGGGATGGCCTATCTTACTCTTCTGACACACAGCTGGCGTCCAGTAAGTGGCAGTGAAATGAACAAATGAAGCGGGACATGCTGCTGAGTCCTAATGTCTTAGAGAGACTGTGCTTATCTTGGTCTTAGAGGAAACTAGGTTTTACGTATTTTTTCAAATATCTTTTTAAAATTTTTTATTGAATTTATTGGGGTGACATTGGTTAATAAAATTATATAGTCTTCAAGTGCACAGTTATATATCATCTGTATAGTGTACTGTGTGTTCACCTTTCCACCCCCATTTATCCACACTGCACCCTCTTCTACCTCCCCCACCCAGCGTTTCCTGTTTTGATCACATACTGTTGTCTGTGAGTTTTTTTCTTAATCCCTTCACTCTTTTAACCGTCCCCCTCCCTTCTGACAGCTGTCAGTCTGTTCTCTGTGCCTGTGAGTCCGTCTCTATTTTGATTGTTTTGTTCATTAGATTCTACATGTAAGTGAAATCATATCATACTTGTCTTTCTCTGACTGGCTTATTTCACTTAGCCTGACACTCTCCAGGCCCATCCATGCTGTCTCAAATGTTAAGATTTCCTTCCTTTTTATGGCCCAGTAGAATTCCATTGTGTAAATGTATTGCAGCTTTTTTATCCACTCATCTGCTGATGGGCACTTGGGCTGCTTCCAAATCTTGGCTATTGTAAATAACACTGCAATGAATATAGGGGTACACATATTCTTTCAAATTAGTGTTTTGGGTTTTTTTTGGATATATTCCAAGAAGTAGAATTGCTGGGTCATAAGGCAGTTCCATTCTTAATTTCCTTTAAAGGTTTTATTTATTTATTTATTTTTAGAGAGAGGGGAAGGGAGGGAGAAAGAGAGGGAGAGAAACATCAACGTGTGGTTGCCTCTCACGTGGCCCCCACTGGGGACCTGGCCCACAACCCAGGCATGTGCCCTGACTGGGAATCGAACCAGCGGCCCTTTGGTTTGCAGCCTGTTCTCAATCCACTGACCTACACCAGGTAGGGACCATTCTTCATTTTTTTAGGAAAGTCCATACTGCTTTCCACAGTGGTTGCACCAATCTGCATTCCCACTAACAGTGCACAGGGGTTCCTTTTTCTCCATAAACACTTACTGTTTGTTAATTTATTGAGGATAGCCATTCTGAGAGATGTGAGGTGATATCACATGTGGCTTTACTTTTCATTTCTCTGATGATTAGTACATTGAGTATCTTTTCATGTTTATTGGCCATCTGTATGTCCTTTTTGGAGAAGTGTCTATGCAGGTCCTTTGCCCATTTTTTACTTGGATTGGTTTTTGGGGGAGTGTTGAGTTGTATAAGTCCTTTGTAAATTTTGGATATTAATCCCTTATCAAACTATCATTGACAAATATGTTCTCCCATTGAGTTGTCTTTTCATTTTGTTGATGGTTTCCTTTTCTGTGCAAAAACTTTTTAGTTTGATGTAGTCCCATTTGTTTATTTTTTCTTTTGTTTCCCTTACCTGAGGAGACATGTCAGAAAAAACTATTGCTACATGAAATGTCTGAGATTTTTACTGCCTATGTTTTCTTCTAGGATTTGTATGGTTTTGAGTTTAACATTTAAGTCTTTAATCCATTTTGAGTTTATTCTTCTGCATGGTGTAAGAAGGTGATCAGTCTAGTTTCATTTTTTTGCACATATCTGTTCAATTTTCCCCAAATCATTTATTGAATACTGTCTTTACCCCATTGGATGTTCTTGCCCCCCTTGTCAAATATGAATAGACCAGAAAAGCATGGGTTTATTTCTGGGTTCTCTATTTTCTATTGATATATATGTCTGTTTTTATGCCAGTACTATGATTGTTATGGCCTTGTAGTATAGTTTGATATCTGTTGCTATTCAGGGTCTTTTTTTTTTGGCTCCATTTACATTTTTGGAATATTTTTTAAAAAATATTTTATTTATTTTTAGAGAAAGAGAGAAAGAGAGGGAGAGAAACATCAATCTGTAGTTGCCTCTCAAATGTCCCCAACTGGGGACCTAGCCCACAACCCAGGCATGTGCCCTGACTGGGAATTGAACCAGTGACCCTTTGGTTTGCAGTCTGGCACTCAGTCCACTGAGCCACATCAGCCAGGACTGAAATATTTATTCTAGTTCTGTGAAATGTCATTAGTATCTTGATAGAAATTGCATTGAATTTATAGATTACTTTAGATAGTATGGACATTTTAATGATGTTAATTCCTCCTACCTTTGAACACAGTATGTGCTTCCATTTATTTGTATCTTCTTCAATTTCTTCCTTCAGTGTCTTATAATTTTCAAGTATAGGTCTTTTACATCTTAGGTTAAATTTATTCCCAGGTATTTTATTTATTTGATGCAACTGTAAATGAGATTGTTTTCTTAGTTTCCCTTTCTAATAGTTCATTATTCATGTATAAAAGTGCAACCGATTTCTGGATTTGTTGTGTCCTAATACCTTACTGAATGCATTTATCAGTTCTAGTAGTTTTGGTGGAATCTTTAGGGTTCTCTATATACAGACTCATGTCATCTGCAAGTACTTTTACTCCCTTTCCAATTTGGATCCCTTTTACTTGTCTGATTGCTGTGGCTAGGACTTCCAGTACTATGTTGAATAAGGGTGGTGAAAGCAGACCTCCTCATCTTGTTCCTGATCTTAAGGGAAACTTGTTTAGCTTTTGCCCATTGAGTATTATGTTGGCTATGGGTTTATCATATTGCTGTTTTTAAACATAAATAAATGCTGGATTATCAAGTTTTTTCTGCATCTATTAATATGATTATGTGATCATTGTCCTTCATTTTATGTGATGTATCACACTAATTTGCAGATATCGTACCAACTTTGCATCCCCAAAATAAATCCCACTTGATCATGGTGTATGATCTTTTTAATGTATTGCTGGACCCGGTTTGCTAATATTTTGTTGAGAATTTTTGCATCTGTTTATCAGGGATATTGGCCTGTGATTTTCTTACTTTGTAGTGTCTTTATCTGGTTTAGGAATTAGGATAATGCTGGCCTCATAAAACAAGCTTGGGAGTCTTGTCTCCTCTTGAATTTTTGGGAATAGTTTGAGAATTACAGGTGTTAGTTCTTTGAATGTTTGGTAAAATTCATCTGTGAAGCCACCCAGTCCATGACTTTTGTTGATAGTTTTTGATTACCTTCTACAGAGGTTATGTGTTATTTTCTATGTGCATCACATTTCTTTTCCAAGGGAATCCCATATTGGACATTAATATTATCCCCATTTGCAGATGAGGAAATTGGCTTTGAGAAACAAGTTGCCCTATAGGTAATGAGGCCTACATGTGAGTATAGGTAGGGTTCCGGGGGGGGGGGGGACAGACATGGAATATACAAAACAAAGTCAGGGCCTACCTGGGTAGGAACCAAAGAGGAATCCTCCAGGTAAGCAATGAGCCATAAGGGGAATCAAGGGCAGGGGTCAGGTGCAGGGGAGCTCAGGTGTAAACACGGCTCAGTCTAGGGAAGTGGTTTCCCAGTGGGAGGTGAGCAAGACAACCTACAAGTGTAGGGGAAAAATGTTTTTCTGGTGTTTAAAATAAGAAATCAAGCTAATATTTACTATAATAGTCCATGTACAAAACACAAATACATATTTACTGGAAATTAAGTGAAAGATGTTTTATGGAGAAAAGATGTATAATTTAAAAGTTTTGGAAACCCTTGGTCTGAGGCACACCACCCCCGCCAGCCAGCTTTGTCCCTCCCAAATTGAGAAGTTGGAGATTCTGGTGCACTTCTGGTTCCATGTCTTGTCTTACTTTTGACATGTCATCCTCCCACCTCTTATCCAACCCAGAGGACGGAAAAAACAATGCTGAGCACATACACTAAACTGGCGTTTCTATAAAAACACAGCAGGCCGACAGGTACAGCTTTTATTCACCTACCCAAATCCTTTCACATGTGGCTTATCTGCATTCCACCTTGACCCCTCCCCTATTCACAAGGCCAGGATGAATCCTCTTGGCATAGAGGAAGGGGAGGTCCCACCGTGGAAAAAGCAGGAAAAGAACAATGAAAGTTTATTACACCATAGCCCCCCCCACAGGGTGGAGGGAATTAGGAGGGTTGGGGGAGCACCCCCATGCTACTGCCCCAGTCCTTAAATACAAAGCAAGGGGAATAAAGAGGACCATCCCTTAGAAATGCAGCACCAACCTCAGCATGGAGGCAAAAGGACAGTGGGCAAGACCACTTCCTTCTGAAGGGGGCAGGCCGAATGAAAGCACTCCCCTTAGTGGCTGCGGCACCCCTACCCACCGGGATTTGGGTGCAGCCTCAGCACCAGGAGTGGAGACAAAGCAGGAGGAGGGATGAGACACTGCACCGCTCACTCCTCCCTGAACCCCTGGCCCCAGCACCGGCTCTCCTCTCCCCACTGGCCCAGGTCAAGGGATGTGGAAGAAACTGTGTTAGAATCCAAGGCTCTTATCTATTTCTTCTTCCGTTCTTGGGAGCAGCGTGGGCAAAACCTAAAAAGAAATAAACAGAACGTGATAGAGCAGAGAAGGGAGAATGCCCCGTGCCACTCAGCGTAGGGGCAGTCCAGCTCCTGCCACAGCTCTCTCACTCACCATTTGCCCCGAGGCTTGGTTGTCAGCCCCACACAGGCAAAGTGGAACCACTCGATGGAACACTAAAAAGGATGGAAGAAGCAGAAGTCAGGCCAGCATGGGGCAGAGGAAAGGAAAGAATCACCCCCATCCCTACCCAAGATTCCTTAGGAGTATTCTCTTATCCCATCCCTTTGGAGAACTCTTAGAGGCCCCAAGGCCAAACAACTTGTCACCTTCCTCCTATTCTGAAGTCCCACTATTTAACCATCCCCCCCCCACCCTCGTTTCTATTTCATGTCCCCAGAACCGGCCATCCTGAGTCAAAATGGTTCTCACATCGGGGTTGTCACAGCCAATCATTTCTCCATAGGAGACCTGATGACAAAGGCAATAGGTGGGTTCGTTGGGATCCACAGGCATATCCAACACATCAGAGGGGTGGACACTGCCAAAGGTCACTGAGGGCATCCCATACTCAGGACTTCTGTATACCAAGAGGAAGAGAAAGTGTCATCTGCAGGAAAGGAAGCTAACATTTGAGACTCTTGGAGGTGGCTGAAGGAGATCTTGGTGGGGCAAATGATTTGGGGCTTCTCCTGTCTGTCCAGCGACACCAAAATGGTAAGGAGAGGAAATATGGCACAGAAGACAGAGAAAGTGGCAAGGGGCAGTGCAGAGTGGGAGTGGGGCCATGGGAGAGAAGGGTATGTCATCTGGCAAAGTGCTCCTTGATACACTCACGTGCGCACAAGTTTTAACTTCTTCTGAGCAGCCTTGGGGGCTTCTTCGTCTGAGTTTTTCCCTTTGGAACGAGCACGGGCAGCTTTTTTCTCCTTCTGAGTCCGGCCTTCTAGGAAAGAGGGGGAAAGCCAAAAGGCAGGGAGAGAGACAGGTTAAGTCCTCCTTCTTCCCCCTCTTTCCAACCTGGTGCCCCTCCCTCACAGCTGAAGAGCCGGCTTCTTCTCCCCGATTCCTTGACCCGCTTCTCACGGCCCACCCCCCTCCTCACTCTTTTTGCCTTTGCTGGAAGAGCTGTCATAGTCACTTGACTCAATTTGTTTCTCCTTCAAATCAGCCTCAAAACGGGCCAGGTCTGTGTCCAGTCGCCGAATGTGTTTGTCCACCTGGGTGGAAAGGAAGGAAAAGGAAGAGGTACAAGGTTAGTGCCAGTAAGAGAAGATTGGCTAAGTAAGATTCTATAGATCTCCCAGACCCAAAACAGATCCCAACACAGCTGAAGGAGGGGTCTAGGACCCTGAAGAATAGATGGGAGGTAGGTGGGGAGCCATGAACAGGGCCATACCATCTCATAGGTCTGCATGGCAAGCTGCACCTTGTCATCACCAAATTCCTTGCACTTGCCATAGGCTTCCTGGATCTGTTTGAGAAGGGCCAATTTTTCCTCGGAGCTCAGGTTGCGGGCGCTACTCATATACTCAGTGGCCAACTTGTCAATTTCAGCCTTCAGGTCTACAACAGAGAGAGGCCTGGTCACAATGGCCCCTGAGTGGCTAGGTGATACACGTTTCTTCCTCTTGTTGCTTGGACCTTTTCCATTGACCATGATAACCTTTGAACTAAAACGTACTGAATGTTCATAGGTACTGTGCCATGTACTCAAGTGATATGTCAGTATTTGTTTTAAAGGTTCCTTCAGGTGCTGAAAACATTGCTATCAGAGTTGCAACTTAAATTATTGAAACATAATGACAGATCCTTTGCACATTGCACTAACACAAAGTACGATTTTGTGCTGTCTAAAGATGCTTCTTTGCAGGGCTTGCTGCTGCTTCTTGAATGCTGAATTTTGTCTCAAAAGCCACCTGGTTTTTTGTGGCAAAAATATCCCATAGCAGCTCTGAGTGCTGTAAACAAGGCTGGGTCATCCGCTGCTGCTGGCTCTGCATCTATAACTCATCCTTTAAAATGAGACAAAATAATTCTTCAACTTACTGCCCACCCTATTTTGCTCATCATTTGCAATTTGCTGATAACTTCCAGCACTTTTTTCTGTTTGCTATCTTACATATTGCTCCAAACATTTTAATATTGGAAGGCTGGCAATGTCCCAAGACACTCAGACTACAGATGTCTACTGCCTAGTATTTGGTAGGGATCATAAAATACATCGACAGAAAGAGACAGAAGCATGACTGTAACACAGTGCAGTGACAGGTAACAGGAAGGACTGTGCGCACACTATGCTTATGTTCCACTTCTTCAAGGCCCTTGAAGGAAGCTGGAAAAGCAGGTAGTTTGATAATCTCCAACTGGCCTTTCTGTGCATAATCTCAAGAGTTGGAACTGTATTACAAAGAAAGCAAGCTGGTTCTCAGAATTCAGCAGACAGTTCTGAAGGGCCTACGTCCAGGCTTTTAGATGATCTCCTTTTCATGAGTAAACTTATCCAGAGTAACTTAAATCACAATTTTAGGTATTCTATTACCAGTTTATTACAGTCTTGAGCATGGTTTCGTAAGGATGAAAGGTAAGACCTACATACCCTTCAGCAGGTATGGGGGATAGCTCCCACAGACATCTCTGACTTTGAAGCGACCAACCTGACCACTGCAGTGTAGCCTCAGGCTCCGAGTGAATGCCTCAATGCAACCAAACTTGTTCAACTTCCAAGGAAGGCCACAGATGGTATCTAGTGCTGCTGTAAGGTTGAAGAATACAGTGTAGAGATCCTGATGTTAATTGCTGCTTTTCCTTTTTCTTTCTAAGAACTTCTCACACAGCAAAGCTCCTGTCTACCAACATGAGGTGCGGTCTAAAGCCACGCTGAATTTTGTGACAATAACATTAACAATCCAGTGGAGTAGAAGGATTCTAGCCTTCCTATAAATATATTGAACATGGAGAACAGACACGACTCTGGTGCTGACTTTGGTTCGTTGAATTCTTCTTGAGGAAGATCTACAGAACATAGCATCTCTGAATTCTTGAGGTATTGTTGCAATACTCCATTTGTTATGGAAAGATGATATTGAAACGCAGATCATCACTACTTTCCTTTTAAGAAATGCAAGAGAGTAAAAAAGAGAAAGAAGCCAAAGTTCTGCAGATCAGACCAGATGCTATGGTAACACTGAACAGAAAAAGAAATGACCACATACACTCAATATACACATGGGACTCCTTATTCTGTACATACCCTCTGTTCTTTGGTCCAGGTCCCTCATGAGCTGAAAGTTTCTCTGCAGTTCAAAGGGGAGGTTTTCAATACCTAGGGAGAAGAGGAGTAACTGAGACTCACTGGCCTTCACAGGCCTTATAGCTGCTTTTCAAGTGCAGGTCCAAAACAGGACTCAAATTTCCCTCCTTTGAACCACTGGATGTATCTGGGACAGCAATCATCATTCTTTCCTCAGAAGTGCCAGTGTCTGCCTCTCTTCACAACTAACCTCTTTATCTCTGCATGGCTTTCCCACCTTTCCCCCTTCAGAAACTTTACCTCACCTCTACCATACCTCTTGGCCTACTAAATTCCAATTTATTCTTCAAAGTTCAGCTCAACCCTAACTTCTCCAGACTCCAATAGATGCCCTGGAGTTTGCTATCAAGTTATTCTATCTCTGCCTTTCTTTACACTTATCTAACTATAATTAAATAATTGTGTAATTAGTAACAGTATTTTTGGTATGTCTCCCCAGCCTTCCAGAAGGGCTGGGTATGCCTGTCTTCTTCTCTTCTGTTTCTCTAGCATTTAAAACTGTGATTTGCATATAAGGGTCTTCAATAAATACTTGAACAAATCCATGAATACTTAAGTCTCTCCCAGTAAAAAAAAAAAACAAAAAACCCTCTTTGCATGACTATACTTCAAATTTTAAAATGCCTCCACAGCTTTAACCTATAGCCTCAGATCTGCTACCACCGCTCAGATCACTTTGTCACCAATGACTTATCAAAGCAAATGATCTTATCGGTCTTATCTTAAAATATAAATCTGCAGCAGTTGGAGACATCTTCTCTCCTTTGAGTAACTTTCTTCCCTTTGGATTCTGAATCTCATGATAGACTTACTGGTAGTTCCCACATTGACATTTCCAGTCTGTCCCTTAAGGGGATGTTAACAAGAAAACATGTTAATATTTTCTTGAGATTACTCTTGAACCCTCTCATTTTCTCACTTGTTTTCTTTCGATCTCATTCATTCTCATGGATACAATTACCTTTTTTTTTTAAGATTTTATTTATTTATTTTTAGAGAGAGGGGAAGGGAAGGAGAAAGAGAGGGAGAGAAACATCAGTGTGTATCTCCCTCTTGCGCACCTCCAAATGGGGACCTGGCCCACAACCCAGGCTTGTGCCCTGACCAGGAACCAAACTGGTGACCCCTTGGTTCACAGGCCCATGCACAATCCACTGAGCCACACCAGCCAGGGCACAATGACCATTTCTATACTTAAGTCTAAGTTGAATTAAATATAATTCTTTTACTCCTGAATTTCTTATCTTGTTGATGACATACTGTCTACCTTACTTCCCAAGCAGGGAATCAAGAAATCACCTTAGACCCTTCCTTCTCTCTCAACCACTTAGGCAGTCAGTTCTGTCATATTTAACTCCCAAATTACTCCTATTCCCAAATATTTCTGTCACTCTCTGAGATAAGGTTCTCATCTCTGAGCTGGACTGTTATCACCAGTTGATCTATTACAGAGATTATCATGCTCCAATTTATCACACATCAGTCATTTTCCTTTATAAAAATCATTCTATTTAAAAAATCTATTGATTCCTCACTAAAGTGCAAGCTTCTTAGCTTGGCTTTAAAAGACCTTGCACTGCCCTGGCTGATATAGCTCAGTGGATTGAGCAATGGCCTGAGAATTGAGAGGTCACCAGTTTACTGGTCAAGGCATGTGCTTGGGTTGTGGGCCAGGTCCCTAGCTGGGGGTGTGTGAGAGGCAACCGATCGATGTTTCTCTCCCTCTCTTTCTCCCTCCCTTTACCTCTCTCCAAAAATAAATACATAAAATCTTTTTTAAAAAGAGAAGTCAGAGATCTCTAATAAAATAAAATTTTAAAAAAGACCTTGCGCTATCTAGCTCCAGCCTTTCTCCAGTTTCACTCCCATTCTTCCGCCGTAGAGTCCTATTATATACCAAACACTCTGACCTTACTTTCCCCTGACCTTGCCACAAACCCATGAGAATACTTTGCTCATGCTTTCCCCAACCTGCAATTCCCTCTTTCCACACTGGCAAACACTCAACCTTCAAAACTCTATTCAAACATCACATCCTCTGTAGAGCTTTCCCTACATCCCCAGGCAATTAGCTCCTGTATCTCCAGTGTTACCAAGTGTCCTTTTAAGCTATTTTTAGTATTTCACTTGTAACACTGTTTTATATTTATTAGCAGAATCTGTTTCCTACTAGACTGATCACGTGAGGCCAAGAGCTATGTCTTCTTCATTTTTTTTATATCCTCATTACCTGCCATTATGTCTGATGCATAGCAGATCCTCAATAAACGAATGAGTGAATGAATGAATGACTCCCAACACAAAGACAAATGTAAGCACATAGGGTGACAGGCTTTGTGAAGGGGTGGGTTATGTAAACAGCATAAACGAAACACCAGATTTCCTTTTGAAGGGCACTGGATCATTACTGCAAGAAGAGAAGCGGTCCAGGTCATGATTTGACAGTGGTTACTCATAAACCCCCATCGTTATGAGAAGCCGCTTACGAGAAAGAATGAGCAGAGAAGCTGAGAGATCTCTGTCACTGCTCCAAATGGCAGTGAGTGATATACTAAAACGACCGATTTGGAATGATTTTGAGAGGCAAAAAAATCACATATATTATATATTATATATTAACTGTATTACATATAGTTTCATATAATATATATATTGTGAAGATAGAGATCCTAAAGATGGGGGCAGCAAATATCTTCTCAGCGATGCCCATCAGCCCTTCAAGCAACATCCCTGAGCCCCATCGCGCAGGCCCTCCCTCATCTACCCCCAAAAGCGAGGCTTCATCTTGCTGCCCCGCCCCCTCTTTCTTCATACCCTCCAATATTATTTTTCCCGGAACCCCTTCAAAATTGTAACCTTCCAAACACCGGGATTTCGGAGCCATAGATCTCCTCAACCTCAACCCCCCACCACCACCATTCTGTGACCCCTGACCCCCTCCTCCAGCCTGCTCTTACTGTCCAGATAATGTTCCAAATACATCCCCGCAGCCATCTTGAAGCAAAACAAAGCAACTTCCGATCCGCCCCGGAAGTGGCTGAAACGCGACAGACGCTAAAGCTATTATTTTTGGGTTAGGGCTTTTCTGCCCTTAAAATGAGAACTTCCGCCCTTAGTAAGTTATTCGTAGGGACACATCCGCCGATGATGTTGACCCTTATCCTTTTGCGGAAGTGTTCAGAACCTCCCATAGGGGAGTCTTGAAGCGGCTTGCGCCCGCTTCCGCCCTTACTGAGCCCCCATAGGCGACCTTCCGCGGCAGTCATGACGTCAGTGGAGGTCGCCATTTTGCATTCTCTATCAAACTTTTTTTCCCTCCAAAACGGGAATGTGTGGTAATGAGGTAAAAATCCCTGGCAAAACGTGTCTCTTGGATTGTATTCCATAAATATCCCTTTTCAGCAACTGGGGAATCTTTCTGTTGCACAATATAAATATGATATCTCGAGTTGATCCCATCTGAATTAAAACTTTCTCTAAGGTAGCTAGTTTCTTAAGGAAATTGGGGAGGCAAACTGAGTGTTGTGAGATTTAAACCACGGGCATTTCTGTTCACTCACATGAACACCAACTCCCCAGGATTACTTTTTAACATGGAAATAATAGATTGCTTATCACCTTTGCTTATAAATACAAATAAATCTGTAGTCTTTACAGTAAGTATAATTCTACACACCTGTCATCATTCTTGTGCTTTTACATCCAATACATTCTCACATAAAATGACATAGTACTTTGGGCCTTCCCCTCATGTTTCTGTCTCCCTTTTTATCAGAGTTTATACGCGCCGTGAACTGGCACCATGAGTCCGAAAGGCCTGGGGCGCGCAGCTGGAGTTGCCACAGCTCGGGCCAGCCATCACGCCGCTCAGCTGCAGGGCCACGGAGCCGCCGCCTTCCCCACGCGCTGCCGCCGCACTAGTGGACCCACGCAGAGCTCACAGCCTAACCCTGGTGTAAGGCCGTTTTGGAGAGCGTCGGCACTCCTGACACACGTTCTGGATGATTACCAATGGCACATGGTACAGCTTTGCAAACACGTAATTTAGAATATGTGAAATATCATGTGAAACCCCACGTTTACTGAGCAAGTGGTAAGATGATAGAACCTAAACTTCACTCTAAAGTGCCCCGTCCCTTGGTAAGTAATTAAAACTCTGCCTATTTCCTATGAGGACAGTACCTACTTCACAGGGTTGTTGCTGAGTTGAGCATATTATTAAAAAAAAAAAAAAGTAGCCCTGAGTGGTGTGGCTCAGTGGGTTGAGCAATCTCCTGCAAACCAAAAGGTGGCGGGTTCAATTCCCAGTCAGGACACACGCTTAGGTCGTGGGCCAGGCCCCCAGTGACAAGCAGTCCATCTACGATTCTCTTGCACATCTTTGCTTCTCTCCCTCTCTCGAAAACTAAATTTTAAAATATTTAAAAAAGAAAAAATGATTCTGGTTTTAATACCTGTGATGAAGGTAGGGCTGTCAGGACCTTTTAGATTGATGGCGAGCGCAGGGGGAAAATGCACGAAACATTCAGGAAGCTAACGAACACCAGCATATTTGGTCGTGTGGTGTTCCTTTAGTACCATACTACAGATGGAGATTATCTTGGATGCTCACAAAGTGGGCATTATCTCCTTGACTATCCACACTCTGCTGGGTGATGAGCACTGGGCCCGGCAGTCCGAGGATGGACATGTTATCAGACATGGGAGCGCTGTCATAACTTATTCAGTGCTTAAAGGTTTTTTTAATTCTCAAAAAGGAATTCTGGAGGTGATCTAGCCCAACCTCCTTCATTTAACACCTGAAGACGCATCTCAGCCAACAGTTTGATAGTAGAGCCAGGGCTGCTGTCAGGTTTTCTGACCGCCCTCTACTCCTCTGCACAACTGCCCTGAGATGTTATTCAATCCTGGTTATGGTTTCCACCACGGGAAACCTGTTTTAGGTGCCACAGTATAATGAAGATACATGTATGTACACACATGCCAGCTGGAATTAGCAATGAGCCTGCTGATGCTTCAGGCAAGAGCATAGGTCCTTTCAAGAGGCCATGCTTGCAATTCTTTGATAAGGAGCTGAGTGGTTTTAACATGACTGGAACCTTGCTCTCACATATTTAGGCAACGCAGTCCCCATGGCAAGATTTGTATGTAGAAGTCCTCATCAACCAAGATCCCACTTCAGAAATATCAAAGCTGTACCCTTCTACGGCTGGGAACACACACTGAGTCTCATCACACAGCATTCATTCTTCACATATACAAACTCTAGTGTAAATCCTTAGTATTTTGCCTTGAACATCTCTCCAAATAGCTTTTCCCATGCTCACTCACATCAGAGCTCCACTGCCTCTGATCCTTTTACACGAATTTATTTCTATACAAGGTCTAAAAACACCCCTTGGTTTGTACATAAGTTTTTTCTTCATTTTAAATTGCTTTATAACAACTGATTTCCTGATTTTTTTTTTCATTTTCTCTTTTCTCTAAAATCTGTCATGATTAAAAAAAAAAGACAAAAGGAAATAAAAATGTCATTGGCCAGAAGACAGGGTGGGAAAAAAGAAGACAAAAATAAACAAAACATCAAATATGAAAATTCTCAGAGATAATGCATTTATAAACACAGAAATGGTTACAACAAAGATGGCCGTGATGAGTGGGTATATATATATTTATATATATATATATATATATATTTATATATAAATCCGTATCCGGCAACTGACCGTGGCACCTAGGGAGCTAAGTCCAGTCCTTGTGTTTGCCCTGAACCCTGCCTTCTCTGCAAAACCCCACTGTTACGGGATTTCATAAAGAACACAAAGCTCTCATACCTCCTTACATTTTGGGATAGGGAGACTGAGAGTATAGGATTTTGGTTAGCAGAGATAGGGGAGGGGCTCCAAGGGAAACCATAACCCACACTTCTAAGCCACCCTCAACCATTTTGGGGATTGCTGGCCCCTTGGGGACCACATCTCAGCCCATGCCCCTTTACTAATAAAGGGAGTCTGACCACCCCACCCCCCATCCAGATCCCCTTCCTCCAGCATTAGTTAAGAACTGAAGTGAGACCATGAGGGGAAGAAAAAGACTCCCAGGGGTCAGGGCATGTGGGAAACCTCTGTTCTTTCACAGGCAAGATCAGAACAGGAGGCTGGTTGCATTTAGGGCTCCCGTCTCTCTGGTGTCTGGGAGGGCCAGCCTCTAGTCTTCTACCAGCCTGAACTTGGAGGATTATGAGGGTAAGGAGAGAGTAAGTGCCCACAATGGAAAAGTTTCTATGAGGTCATAGCAAATCCCTCCCTTGAGCACCAACTCCCAATTTTTAAAAGCTATGCTTAGGAGGGGAGGCTGCTGGATTACACTACCAGCTCAGTATTCCTCTGCCAATCAGAAGGGCTGATGTTCTTTTTTGAAGAGGAGTTGAAAATAAGGATGGTATCCTGTGAAGGAAGTCCGTGCCTGAGGTCCAAGGAGATGGAGCCAAGGCATGTCAAGGAAGAAGAGGACTTTTCCCCACCAAGAGGAGTTGGAGAAAGAAAGGACCAAAACTTCTTTCCCTTCTTCCCAGTGGGTGGCAGCACAGGTCTCTAGGAGCTGGCCAGGTGCTCCACCTGGATGGTGCTGGTGGTGACAGTGAGGCAGATGTCCTTATGGTGCTCGGCCGTCTTATAGGGGGTCAGGTCAAAGGAACACTGGGGTGGAGGGTTGGGGTTGCTGTCCCCACCACCCCCACCCTGGGGGGCTGCCCCAGGGGACTGGAAGTGTGGTGGCTGTGGCTGCTGCTGCTGCTGCTGTGATGCCTGGGAAGCCTGGGCTTGGGCCTGGGCTTGAGCTTGGGCTTGAGCTTGAGCCTGAGCCTGAGCCTGAGCCTGGGCCACTGCTGCTGCTGCCGCTGCCGCCTGTACTTGTTGCTGGAGATCAGGAGGGTTGTGTTTGCGCATATGTTTCATAAGGTACGTTTCCTGAGGGAGATGGTGAAAAGGAGTTGAGGGGGGAAAGAGAAGGAAAGAGGTTACTTGCAACTAGCATCCTGGGCTCTTACTTTGCTTTAAATAGAACAATACTTTTACAGAAATGTCCTGAAGTCATCGACAGGTTTGCCCTGTGCCACTTTCAGGGCTTTCTCCCGCCTAGAGAGGAGGTCCCCTTTAGAGTCACCATGGGCATTTGTCAGCACAGGAAAAGCTGTCATTTTCTGGAAGATCTTTGAATGGAACAACTTTACAACCTTTTTCTGGAGTCTAATGGAAAACATCTAACTGAAATCTTTCTTTTCCCAAATTCTCAGGTGCTTTATTTTGCCTTATGTTCAAGTAAAATGAAGAATCATTGTTTAGCAATCTGTATTGGATTAAAGAATCAGGCATCCCCTAAATTCCTCAGCTATGGGTCTATTTAGATTCTGTTCTTCTCGATATTTTAAGTTGGAGTGAGGGAGGCAGCAGATTCACTGCAACAGATCTTTATCCAGAAAGACGAGGTGAAGTGGACTGTAGTCTTACGGGCCTATGAAGAAAGAAAGAGAAGGCACGGTGCACTCACCGACGTATATGCCCGACTACAGATAGTGCAGGTGTACACCTTGGCATGCTTCACCGTATGCGTAGATAGGTGCACCTCTAGCGAGGCTGCGTCTGTGTAAGCCCGATGACAGTTGTGGCACTTGAACGGTTTATCTTTGTTGTGCTGCCGTCTGTGGGACTGATAAAATTGGTAAAAGTAAGGATGAGTGTATTGGCCTTTTCCCGCCTACCTCCTTGACCTAATGGAAAGCCCTAAACAGGGTGTTAGGTCTCCCAGGTTCTTTTTCCATCTAAAGGTAGTAGAAATTGCTAGGAATGAATCTTCAGGAGCCACAGGCTGAGGGAAGAAGCGTGCCTCATGCAGCGCAGACCAGGATTCTGAAAGGAAGAATGATGGCTGTGCTTGTCTCACTCGTCCAGTGGTTCTCCAAGTGAGACATGGGGATCACCAGGGAATACCCAGACCTTCTCAAGGGGCCCACAAGGTCGAAACTATTTTCAAAATAGTAATAAGACCATGTCTGCCTTTTCATTCTCATTCTCTCATGACTGTACAGAGATTAAATGGTGCATAATACTGCAACAGATTGAACACAGTAGACAAGAGAATCTAGCCATCTTCTGGTAAGCCATAATTTAAAGAGATGTGAAAAAAATGTAAAATAATGCCATCGTTCTCACTAAATTTTTTGGTGGGTATGTGTTTTGGAATGTGTTATTTTTTAAAGAGATTTTATTTATTCATTTTTAGAGAGAGGGGAAAGAAGGGAGAAAGAGAGAGAAAAAAACAATGCGTGGTAGCCTCTCACATGCCCCCTACTGGGGACCTGGCCTACAACCCAGGCATGTGCCCTGACTGGGAATCAAACCAGCAACCCTTTGGTTCAGAGGCCTGCACTCAATCCACTGAACCACACCAGCTGGGGTGGGGAATATGTTATTTGTGTTAACATGCAATGGGTTTGTTGTTTTTTAAACAACAGTTTATAATATCTATGTAGATAAACATTACCCACACCAACAAAAGCATTTTGGGCTCCCTGATAATTATTAAAAGTGTGAAGGGGTCCTGAAAAAGTTTAAGAACTGCTCTACTAGTTAAATGGCACTTCGACCCAAGTCTTGGAGTCAAGGCCCCATGTGAAAAAAGGAACATTTACCTGCAGATTAGAGAGCTGTGTGAAGGCTTTCTCACAGCCTGGGTGTGCACATTTATATGGTCTATCACCGGTGTGGATTCTGCATGGGATGAGAAAACAAGAAAGGGAAAGGCTGTCAGCAAGGCCACTTGGGAACTGGCTCCTAAACAAGCCTCCTCAAGGCCACTCCTGTCCTCCCACGGGAGTGGGAGTGTGAGATGGATCTCCAGGACGCCTCAGCTCCTCTCTGACATGGATCAGGCCGTAGTACCTGACTTCTGCTTACTGCCTGCATCACTCAGTTCAAGATGGGCTCCTCCTGCTGGGGAAGGAGGGACTGGTAGCTCAGCAGCCCAGGGACAGGTAGGTCACATCTGGTATATAAGTAAGTTCCTACAGTAATTATCCTTGATGAATGCTCAGAAACATAAGGTAAACACAATAGTAAGGAAAAAGAAGAAACACATAAAACTACTTCCTTGGCCCCCACTAACCAGCCAGAAATTATCCCCACTGCCTTGAGCACCACTCCCAGAAAAAGTTCTGGTGTCAAAGAAAAGCACAGAGTTATGCTAACTATGGAAAGTAGCAGTGATATGAATACTTGCAGAAACTCCTTCAGGCTTTTCTCAGTCCAGCCCCCTAATGGCAGGAAATGCCTAGTTTAGTACCAATTTGACCTGTTTCCCAAACTCTACAGGGCCCTCCACTGAGATGAGCCAAGGACTTGAGGGTGCACGGACACCTGCTTCTCATCAGGGACTTCAGGACCATCTTTGAGACTAGGTGGTTTTCTGGACCTCTGGTATAAAATCTTGAAGATGTCACAGGATATGTCTCCTTGTGAGGAAAGCCCAACTCCTCCTCTTCACAAAGCACAAATTGGACCACTTTAAGAATATCACCACATCCAGAAGCAGCCAGGTGTTTAGTAAGACTCTGGATTCCAGTTCAACTTGAATACCATTGAAGGACTTAAGTTCTTCTAGTTGGCAGTCACTTCCTCCTAGTCACTCCAGATTCATGGGACAAACAGTGGGCATCCTTACAAAGTAAGAGCTTTTTCGTTGTTTGCTGGCTCTTTAAGATTTAGGACATGTTCGGTTTTGTTTTCTACTCCTGGCATTCCTTGGAGCCTTGCTTGTTGCTGTAGGTGTTAGCAGGCTGGTAGCCAGCTAGAGTCTCTCCTTCATAAGTGGTGCCCTGAGGGCTAGAGGTATCATCTTCAAATGCCCTGGCTTTGGCATCAAGGAGAAAATCTTCCAAGATATGTGCATAGGTGTTTCAGGGAAGCAAATGAGGGAAATAAGAGTTGTCTCTGTTCCAGGTCAATCTCTTCCTCCCATGTGTCTGGGAATATCACACAGTCATTGCATCTCCCCAGTATAGCTTCTGCCCCAGAAAGGCTCTCTCTGAGCATCCACTTGTGTCTCCATGTTGTCACTTGTTCTTTTTCCCAGATGAAAGTTGTGTTCTCCTCCAGTCAGGTCTCTCCTCCAGCCAGGTTTCTCCCCCGCCCCCCGCATGCGGGTTGTTGTGTGTGTCCGGGGCGGGGGTAGGGAGGGCATGCCAGCGGGGCGGGGGCAGTAGCCTGCCACTCTCCCTTACCGTGTGTGCTGCTGGAGGTGGGAGAGCTGGCGGAAGGCCTTCTGGCAGTAGGAACAGTTGTAGGGCTTGGCCCCCGAGTGGATACGGAGGTGCTGAGCCAGGTAGGAGGTGTTGGCGAAGGTCTTGGAGCAGTGCGGGCACTTGTGGGGCTTGATGGTCTCCGTGTGCATCTTCGAGTGGATCCTGCCGGAGAGGAGAGGAGGGAAGGGGGGAGGAGGAAGCAGTTCGACACCACGGGCTCAGCTCTCTGCTGGGTGAAATGATGTTGCTTGACGGATGAGCACACCCCCTCCTCCCTCCTCCCAAACATACTCCGGCCTGGAGAGGCTAATGAAGACACCAAGATCTAGGTTGCTGCTGATCTTAAGTCGGTGGCTAAAATGGCAGTGAGATGATGAAGAGCTGGAACCCCTGGCTCCTGGTAACCTTAAAGATTTCAGTTTCATCAACTCTCCGATTGGCTCTAAGGTTACACACTCACCACAGACACCCTGCTTCCAAATTGTAATTTGAACAAAGACCAATACCGCCTGTTCCCCATGGACCTGAAGTTGAATGCACACCTTGGCTCTGAACTGAAGCATATAGTAAAAGCAGGGCCTGCTCTGCAGAAGATTTCCAAACACAGACACAGAGAGAAACCACAAAAATCGTTCCAGACTTTGGGATTGAAGACCACAATTTTCCAGGCCCCCCCAAGTTCCTATGATATAGAGTTTAATTTTCACAGACAGTAATGGGAGAGAACTGAGGCTCCCAAAGGGCAAAGTTGGAAAGGAAACATGGAGAGAATGGCCAGGTAGTAGGAGAAAACCAAGAGCAGCCTTACCGGGTGTGCTGCTGGAGGTGCGAGAGCTGGCGGAAGGATTTCTCACAGAAGTTACAACTGTAGGGCTTAGCCCCTGAGTGGATACGGATGTGCTGGGCCAGGTAGGAGCTGTTGGCGAAGGTCTTGGAACAATGTGGGCACTTGTGGGGCTTGGTCTCGGTGTGTGACTTGGAGTGGATCTGCATCTCCGACTTTGAGTAGAATGTCAGTGAGCACATCCGGCACCTAGGCCAAGTGAGGGCAGCGGTTAAAATCCTTCCCACCAAGAAGGCATTGCTGAACCCTCCCCTCTACTTCCAAAGAGGTCAACCTCTTTAATCTCTTTCCTATTCCATCTACATTGTCAGGCCCATGTGAGAAGAGGCTCTGTTTTATTTATTTTTATAGCCAAAGCTTCTAACACAGCCCAGTACAATATAAATACTCAACATAGGTTTGCTGAATGACTGCACTCCCTAAGGGTGTACAAAAACAAGAATTCAACCAGGTAAGACAGGAAAATCTTATTATAGGCTCTGGGCTAATGTGAATTTCACTGGGCTAGGATTATCAGCTAACTTCTGTTTTCCTTCTGCCTATAACTTAATTTCAAACTTTTAAAGAACTCTTTCTTCCAATTTCCCACATATAAGCACATCACTCAGATATTCCTCAAACTTCTGAAATGACAATGAGGACAAACTGACTAGATTACCCAGAAGGACTTCTCTCCTGTCTCCACAGATAATTGCCTTCTCTCAGATATTCTCCTACTTCCTTTTTGCCAGGGATTCCTAGAGGGATGGGGGTGGGGAAGTATCAGAATTACAGTACTTGGAGGGGCTTTTCCAAACTATGTTATGTCTGGCTTCCCCCCTGTATCTGATGTTCCACCAGCCACCCCTACCCCCGAGGCAATTATGTGAGAGCTATTTCTGCAAAGCAGCCAAGGTATCTGTTAAAAGTGGGTTGTGTCCTTCAAATATTCAGAGAAAAAGACTTGCCAAACATTGAGCTTCCCTGCTGAAACTTTCCTCTTTCCTTGCACATGGAGCCAATGTCAGCACTATGGGTTGACATCAAGAGCATCTGAATAGACTTCCACTCATCATCTGAGTTGGTAGTCTTCCTACTCTGACACTGCCCAACAATACTAAGTAAGAAGGCCTCTGAGCAGGACAAACCATACCTATTCAGACTTTATCGGGTAAAAGCTATTTATATGTGGGCCAGAACCCTAGCATTCCTAAACAAGTCACTAGTGTACAGTGTGGGCTGGCAGAAAGGGCAACAGCCTAGAAGCCAGGTAACTGGGACAAATACCTCTTCTTTGAGTTTCCCAACTTATCTCTGTAAGAGGGGCTTGGGATTGTGTGAAAGGTGATTTCTATTTTTTTCTGATCCCAGGAGAACTTTTAGAGAATAACTGAGTACAAGATTACAAAGGACTCTGGGCTCCTCAGAGAAAAAGATATTACTGTTGGCTGGGGTATGGTGGCTCCATTAACGCTTCTATTAAAATTCTAATCATTAAAACCAATTTTTAATTCTCTAGTTACGTGGTAACTCTGGAAGAAACGCAGTCATCAGTTTACCAATTCCTGACTGTTGTCTGGGATGCCCAACCACTATTTGGGAGGTGAGGAGGTTCTGTTTATAGGTAGCAGAGTCCAAAGGACACAGCCAATGGGAAGTCTGGACACCTAGGCTCTACTCAGGTTCAGTTATAGGCTTGCACATCAATCCAGGACTCAGTTTTCTGGTCTATAAAATAGATAAATATCTGCCCCTAGAAAGGCCAGCAAATACCCAGGACAGCCTAAAGTAAGCCAGTACTCTCTAATAATAAAACTGCATTAATGTTAACAGCATCAGCGTGGATGGGTCATTAAGACTGAGGTTAGAAACTGGACACGTTGGCCCTGGCCAGGTGGGTCAGTTGGTTGGAGCGTCATGCCATACACCAAAAGGTCACAGGTTCAATTCCCTGTCAGGACACAGAACTAACTAGGTTGCGGGATGTTACCTGGTTAGGGCATGTACGGGAGGCAATCAATTGATGTTTCTCTCCCTGACCCCCAACTCCCTTCCTCTCTTTCTAAAATCAATAAATGCAGGGTCTGGCAGAAGTAGTGCCTGCTTGAATGTGGTTGGTAGGGTAATAATATGGGTGTAATCATTTATAGTTTTAATATGAACATTTCACCTAAAATGCTGTTATGATGTGCTTGAGCAAGATATTATTATGTTACAGAACTACATGCTTAGGATTTTTAATAAAAGATTTTGTAATAAAAAAGGGTGTTATTTGTGCTGGACCCTATATATCCTCCAGCGAGGACTGGAAAAAAAAAAGAAAATGGACACATTGTCACTTGGAGGAGAACTGCACTAAAGTTACAAAATAAGTTCCCTTGGTTGCTAAAATTTCTCAGAGGTGGAACGACACACTCATTTGAACTCAAACAAAATCTCATTCAGTGTATGAGTGCTGAACACAGAAACACACACCTTAATATGAAATTAATTATCAAGGAGGAAAACTTCATTAAAGTTTTCAACTACAGAAGAATCTACAAAACTTAAAATTCATCAATAATGGACTAGCAACAAAACCAGCAGTCTGAAAAGGTACTAGGCACAAAAATGATGTTAATAAGTTTGCCATTTGTTGCCGGGCCTCATATTGCCAGGGAACTTTAAACACAATGTTTCCACCCCTCACAACAAGCTAGCAAATATTATCCCTGTTTTACAGAAAGGAACAGGAAGGCTCAGAAAGGTTAAGTACTTTGCCAAAGCACAGTTACTCAGTACAAAGCTATGATTTTAGCCTACATTTCCTCACACTAGGGGTATTCAAGGAGAGGCTGGACAGTCATCTTCCAGGAATGTTTAGGGGTCTAAAACTATAGAGAAGAGACAGCTTAGGTGGCCATTAAAGTATCTCCAACTCTGAAATCCTATGAAGCCAGAGAAAGGAGTGTAAGTCCTTTCATGCAAAGTGTTATGTGGTTGAAAAGGAATCTGATTTAGGAGAGTTGTGGCAGGGAGCAGTTAGTGGGGGACAGAAAAGCCAGCACCCCTAATCACTGGGTGCACAACTCCAGGGGGCACCATTCACATTCAACATGAGAACAGTGTTCCTTTGGAAGCATGCAGTGCAATGATCTTGCTTACAATAACCATAATGAATTATCATCCCACTGTTTTCCTAAGATATAAAAACCATTTCAAATACTCTGATTTTTCCCATCAAAACATTTCCGCAAGATAGATGAGGGCAACGACTGATCTTCCTATTTTACAGAGGGGAACAAAGAGTCAGAAATGAGTTGACTTGCCCAGAGCAACAGAACCCAATTCCCCCAGCACACAGTCAAATACCACTGGCCACAGGAATGGATGTGGTTGACCCACACATGCATTGAAAGAGGGATTCTTTGTGATTAAAAAGATTCCATTAGAACTTCAGAGTTCTGAGTTTCTGAATAAATTCCATTCACCTAGAATGTAATTAGTCTCCCTTAAATTTCAGAGTTCTCTTTAGTCACCTAGGTGTGGGGCCTATCAAGAAATCCAAAAACATCGAGGTTGTGGAAAATCCCATCAGAGTTTCCTTCTAATTGTATATTCACATTTCTCTCCATATTCACAGTTTGGGAAGTCCAGAGATAGCTTTAATGTGGGTCCAAAACACTAACAAACAAGAAAACCTTGGCAGAATCAGAGGACCCTGATCCACGTGAAGAGCACCACAGGGTGTCAGAGACCCCTCCCACTACTCCTCCCACAGCAGAGTTTGTGTAGCTGTATCTCCATGTCATCAGGACCTCACTTTAAGCAAATACATAAAAATCCAGATTTCTACAAAATATATTGAAGAGGAATTTTCATTTATGAAATGACATATAAAAGAATGCCTTTAAATGAATCAAATTTGTCAGGTACCTTTATAATACGATTTGATGTAAACATTTTCCCGGAACACTTTTATTGTATAGAGTGGGGTACACCTGTAATAATAAAGCTGCAATGAGCTTTTGGACTACACACTGAATGCTGCAGCGCTCAATACTTTCTGGATTTAGCAACACTCCCCTCATTTTTCCGTCACAAAGAGGGATTTCAATGCTCTGTAGTTGTAGCTGCTCTCTACAGAAGTGTACAACACAAACAATAAATGCTAAATGATGGCTATTTTTTATCTCTTTTGAAGTTCCCAACATTTCAAATCTTATCTGATATATACCCCCAACAAATGGGAGGCAGAAACAGAATTCTCCCCATTTTACAGATGAGGAAACTGAGGCCCAGAGAGGGGAAAAGGACTTGCCCAGGGTCACACAGCAAGTTCGTGGTGGAGCCGGGAACTGAATCCATGAGCCCAAGGCTCTGTCCATTTCCTGTGCCGCAGTTCCCTTCGCTCCTAAAATGGGAACAACATTGCCCATCTCGGTACACTAAGGACAGACCCAATCTCCCAGCCATGCATATCTGCCCCTGTCTGTGTCAAAGCTGTGACAGTGGTTATCCCAGTCTGTATAATGGGACCAAACTCCCCAAACCCACTAGGGCCCTTGATTGTTCTCAAGGGAATGTTAAAGATTTGCAATGTTCAAAGGGCAGGGAAGTTTACTTATGTAATTATTTTCATACAGTGCCACATGCAAATATAATGTTTTTTGGCAATGGACAACTTAAAGACAGTAAAGAAAATGACTTTCATGAATTAGAAAGTGAGCAAACAGTCACTTTAGAAGCATTTATTCCAAGGGGGGTAAGGGAGGTATCCTATTCCTCCCACCTTTTTATAGAGACCCCTCCCGTTATCCCAACCATGCAGGGTCAGGCAGGCTCAGTGCTCAAATATGGCCTAAGAACCAGTGGACAGCACACTGGTGAGGTGCTTACTAGAAAGGTTTCTTGGAAAAATAGGAATGGAAAATGCAGAAAGCAAAAAGGAGCTGGAGACAGAGTCTCAAACCCAGTCTAAAGCCTCATTACAAGAAAGAACTCCATTATGCCACTCAAAAATAAGTCAGTGCTGATGACCCCAAACAGGAAGGGGTGAATGGGTCTGCGTCCTGGGGGAAGAGGCACCAGCAAAGTACTAGAAGCTCTACCTTCCTGCCCCGTGACAGAATACCTGACATGCACATGGATCTGAGGTGGAAAGCTGGCAGAGCATACAGCCTGATTGGGGGCAAGACAAAGAGAGGGTAGGGAAGTTGAGATAGGGATCCTCACCCCATCCTGCCCCAGAATGATTCATACCTATAGGTCTTTCCATCTTTCTGATGGTCATCGTCATCCTCAGGGGAGAGGACATAAGGGTCATTCATTTCAGGTAACCCTGATTCCAACATCCGCTTCTTCTTTCGGCCCCGGGGGGGCTTAGGAGCCACATTGCCACCTCCACCACCACCTCCGCCTCCTTCCTCTGTTAGGGTTGATGATACCTTCTTGGAGAGGTCAGGGACCACCTGCAGGGCTTGTGAGCCAGGGGGAAGAGCTGAGACAATCATGGGAGCCGAAATGGGGAAGGTCTGAGCTGATGAGGCTGTGGTCACAAGGGAGCCTGAGGGGGACGTGATTACCAAACCAGGACCTAGGATTGGAAAAAGAAGGAGATGGTGTCATGCTGCCCAGTCCTGATCCTAATCCTATTTAACTTCCCCCAGATCATTGACTAATTAACCCCTTACCACCACCCCCACCAGCCCAGAGTATATAGGACATCCCAAACCCTATAGAAAAAAAAAATGGTCTCCTAACCCCTGTCCCCACCCCAACCCTGGTAACAGTGAGATTTACCCCTTGATTGACTCCCTTCTCTTCTCCACCTCTGAGAACAGGAGACTCCTTGATTCAGAGAAGGAAAGAATGTCACCTCCTCAAAGGCAGGGACCGCATCTTCTACTTCTTTGTATCCCCCACAATGCCTAGCGCATTGCTAGGCACACAGTAGGCACTTAATAAAAATCTGATTGAGTAATCAAACACATTTCCCACTCCCCATGTTGTTGGAGCCCTCCAGCCTGGGGTACTGATCATGGAAGATCAACACCTCAGATTGGAGAAGAGCAGAGGTGCTCACCAGCAGTCATTAGTCCTGTAGACGCCACAGGGACCACCGTGATATTCTGGGTAACGGACGCCTGGCTATGTGGGGTCAGCTGGTCTGACTTTGACTCTGTGTCCATACTGATGCCTGAGGGCAGGGACACTGAGGCAGGCACTGTCAGCAAGGTGGGGTAGTGGGGTGGAGCCAGCCCACAGCCCTTCTCTGGCAACAGCTGATCCTTCATCTTGTTGATGAACATCGTGTTTTCGATCTGAAAGAAAAGGAAGGGGCAGAGAACACACTTGATGGTCACCAGATGGGAAGGGGTGGGGGATGAGCAAAAAAGCTGAAGGGCACTAAAAGGTACAAACTGTCAGTTATTAAAATAGTTACAGGAATGTAAAGTACAGCAGAAGGAATATAGTCAAGAATATCGTAACTATGCATGATGCCAGATAGGTCTAGAGACCCACTGTAGTGATCACTTCTTAAGGTATATGAATGCCTAATCACTATGATGTACACCTGAAACTAATACATGTCAACTGTAATTTAAAAAATAAATAATTAGAAGGAAGGGGAGGAGAGGGGAGCTGCCTCTTCAGGGAGTCTGATTTTGTCCCTGAGCACTTAGCATTGCCTGCCCTCCTCCTTAGCTATCAAGGAGAGAGTAGTTAGTATCTGTGTTTCCAGAAAGAAGCTAAACAGAAACACTATATAATTCTGAGTGATAGGTACCTGGTGAAAAAGCATTGGTTTGTCTTGCATCAGTCTTCACAGTGATAGAACTTACTACTCAGAGATGAAAAAGTACACCATGGTGAAGAGCAAAAAAGCAAACCCCACATACCTGTCCTGAGACTGTGGGGATAGAAGGCCAGAAGTACGGGTTAGAATTGAAGTGAGATTCTTCCATTCTACCTGAAGAAAGAGAGACCATGTTACACTCAGGAATAAATCTGAACCTTAGCAATGGAGAAGGGGAGTTGAGGAGTTCCTGATTTCTTCTTTGACCACATGGCTGGGAATCAGCAGTCAAGACCTTAGAATTTAGCCCTGGTTGGTGTGGTTCAGTGAATTGAGCTCCAGCCTGCAAACCAAAGGGTCGCCAGTTCCATTCCCAGTCAGGGAACATGCCTGGGTTGCAGGCCAGGTCCCCAGTAAGGGGCATGCAAGAGGCAACCACACACTGGTGTTTCTCTTCCTCTCTCTCCCTTCCCAGTCTAAAAATAAATAAAATCTTTAAAAAAATTTGTTTTAAAAAGAACTTAGGATCTAGCATATTAGTCCCACTGGTCAGAGCCCCTTAGCACTATATCCAACAAAGGCAGTACTAGTTAAGAGGCTGGTGAAAGAACGTATACACATCTCATTTACCCACAGAATGTTTTTCATACCCCAAGAAACAGAATTGGTATTACTTTCCTTTGCTGACAAGAAAAGAAACTAAAGTCAAGAGAGGAGAAGGGATGTGCCCAAAGTCCCACGAAACACACTACTGACTGGCTTCAAACAGCAGGGTACCTAACACTGTTCCTCTTTTCCTTTATTCCTCAAACCCTCCTTGCTTGAAATAAAAAACCCCAAGGGCTCTAATTGATGCATCTATAGTTCTGTGCAGCTTGGAAAGGTTCCAGGCCAGTACACAAAATGTCCAAGGATATTAAAGAATGAAATGGGTAGGAATCAAAATCAAGAGTTTTTTTTAAAATATTTTATTTATTTATTTTTAGAGAGAGGGGAAGGGAGGAAAGTGAAACATCAATGCTTAGGAGAAACATCAATCGGTTACCTACCGCACACCCCAAACTGGGGACCTGGCCCACAACCCAGGCTCGATGTGCCCAGACCAGGAGTCAAACCAGCAGCCTTTCAGTTTGCAGGAGGATGTCCAACTCACTGAGCCACACCAGTCAGGGCAAAATCAAGGTATTTTCTGGGTACTATATGGTATCTGGGGACCACACCACACTGATCCCAAGGTCAAAGAACATCTATGGTGCTGCACTGGACACCACACATGCTGGGCTGAGCAGTGAGAACCTAGGAGTTACCAGTTTAAAAAAGAGTTCTAGCACCAGCAGAAGCAGCAGCATCCCAGACTTCCACCTAAAGGGATTCAGAACAGGGACAACAATGGGCCAGAACTCATCCACATTACTGGACTCCTGTTTTATAGTTCTCAAACACCAGGCTTCTGAGAGTTTGAACTTGAGAACTTGAGTTCTTCTCTGTACACAGATGATAATTAAACTTAAAACTTTGGGTGTGAAAAATAAACAAGAAAAGTTAATCCCTCAGAATTACACGGCAAGTCACAAATGAGTATGAACCAAGGTATCTCACCGCTCACTCATTTTTACATTCTGATCACTTCTAGAAAGGCTTAATTGGCAGTATGTTGATCAAGAGTAGCTTCCCAAAATCCTGGACCTGGAAAGATTCAGCCCAGCAGAAAACAGTTCATGAAGAAGGAGTAAGAGACTGGTGGGATGGGGAAACAAGGAACAGCAGGAAATAAACATGGTCATCACATTGTTACTCTGAGCCAAGAGAAATCAAGATTCGGGTGGGAAAGAAGGACCTGTGACCCACAGCCGCAGGTCCCACTGAGGATGTGCTGGCAGCAGAAACCAGAGACACTAAGAGCTGGAGGGTAGACTGGGCACAGAAACTCGGCGTCAAGCAGTGACTAAAAAAACTAGAAAAGAGCTTCGACAAAGGAAGCAGAAAGAGTATCTCTCTGAACACAACCCTGTCCCTTATCCTTCTCTAGAAGTCTCATCACATTTTTTTCCCTCCATTAAAGAGCACCCCCAATTTTCATAAATCCTATAAAGGGAAGGAGAATTGAATTTCAGCCTTTTTCCTAAAAAGTAGCAAAGGAGAGAGGCAACAAACTAAATTTATGATTACAGCAGCTTCACATAAATGAGGCTCAGTATTAAATGACTGAGGATCAACTGCAGGTAATTCCTGCTCCCTGAGTTACAAATTACAGTAAAATCAGACAGTCTCCAAATCAGGTGCTAACCTTTCCCTCCCAGCGTTAGGGGCCTTGGGTCCTCCCCAGGCAAGAGAAATCGAGAAACAATCAGACTGCAGTTTATGGGGATCCAATCCCGCCAAGCTTTTCAGGAGGCAGGGATCACATTTTGGACCTCTCCACAGTCTCTAACACAGGACTTACCACCATGTAAGCAACTCCATATTGAATGAACTGAATGAATGACAGTGGACTCGAGACACAGATTTTGAAACCCCTGTGAGGGGTTCAAGCCTTAACCCATGACCCCATGTTGTCCAACCTTCTAGCTGAGAAAAGTGAAACAGACAAGAGTGGTGATATTATGATAGAAATATAGTACTGGAGAGTAGAAGAAAGGAGGATCTAGGAGACAACACCCCCTAAAGAGTCAAGGAAGTAAATGCATTATGGACATGAAAATTAAGGAGGAACTGAGATCCTGAAAATAACAATGTCCTCAGATAAGATTCCTGTGACGAGGCCCATCCCTCCCCGTAAAAGATTGTTACCTGTTCTTACTGTCCTACAAGTAGGACAGGTAAAGCAGTTTCTGTAGGTTCCTATAAAGGGGGCACACAAAGTGATGTGGTGAACAGTATCATCACCATCATCACCATTAATAGCTATTATATCTTTAGTGTGTTCAAGGTCCTGTTCTAAGTACTTTACAACTATCACATCATTTAATACCTACAACAATTCTCTGAAGTACGGTACTGAAATTCCATTTTTTAAGTGAGGAAATTGAAGGCAAACAGTAAACAACAGAGCAAGTTAGAGAACAGGATTCTACAAGACAGCAAAGCCATATAACTGAAGTACATACTCTCTAACGTTGTGGCTTGATTCACAACATACAATTTAGAATGTTTCCAGGAATGGACTATACATTTTCTAGGTAGTTCTCACCAATGCTTTAAAAAATGAAGTTCTGATGATGGCAGTTAAAGATAATATTCTCTATGAAACCTCATTTAGTCCCCAAGATAACTGATTTTAGAATCATGGATTCTGAGTAAAAAGGCCAGACTATCCAGAAGGGGTAAACTGAATAATAGGCCTCTCCACTTCCAAGGACACCCAGTCTGTCACTCTGCTTTGGTTCTTAAGAGAGCAAAGCTGAAGATCAGAACTACTGCTGGTCCTAAGACAAAATGGTAAGTGTGCTTTGTGGGCTCCTGACAAATATGTCAGCCTCAAAATGGGGGTACATGGAGAGCACTGCCAGGCCAACTAGAAACAATGTTTGCTTGCAAAATGACACCTGAGAAACTCTATACCACTGTGGAGAGTCAAGAAGGAAGGCTCTTGACAGAAATACAGGCAAATGGTGCCCTCGGAGCAGTGGAACAGGGTGCCGCTGGGGCAAAATCACTCAAATACCTGTTCACTGTCCGTTTTACCACTTACCCTCTTAACTCTCTTTCATGGAGGCATTCTCACCAAACCATCCTGACATCCAAGCAGGCATGTACCAACATTCTGAAACCTGGAGAAGCCCAGTGATATTACGGGGGGATCTCATCTGTACAGAGTGCCAATTTTGATGATTATGCTAATACACTAAAAAAGTAGTGGTTTACCAAGACTGAGAAGGTTTCTATTATAGCCCCAAAGAACAGGAAAGAAGGAAAAACACAGTAAGTAGAAAGAAGTACATTGGCAGACTGAAAATCTAGGTTCTAATTTCAACTTTACCGCTACACTGTGCCTCAATTGTTAATAAGGAGGGAGGTTTGCTATAATTAAACTGGGCAGTTCTTTTCTTTCAGGAGGTTTAAGGAACTACATATTTATTTATTTATTTTCTTTTTTCAATCCTTACCCGAGGACACTGTTTTTTTCATTTCTTTTAGGGATTGGGGGAGAGAAACATGGATTGGTTGCTTTCTCATAGGAGCCCTGACTGGGTAACCCACAACCCAGGTATGTGCCCTGATTGGGAATCGAACCCATGACCTTTGGTCTACGGGACGATACTCCAACCAACTGAGCCACACCAGCGAAGGCTTTATTTCTTTTTCAATCTCCAAAGAAATCTTGGAGGCACTGAGGAGGTGAAGAAAAAAGACAGTATTACATAACATCCATAAACACATAGTAGGACTTGAACTCTTGCACTAGAGCTCTGTCCATCTGTCCATCCTTCCACAGTGCTACCAGTCGTCAAGAAATAATGATGTCACTGTCCCCAGCATGTGGTTTTTGTATACATGATTAAGACCACCACCTCTCTCTCGGTACTTACTATAATTTTTTGTTCTTTTTAAAATGAAGCATAACTTTTCCTCAGGAAAATAACATTCTTTCTCTTAACATAACCAACCTTTAGAAAATGATGAAATACACCAACCACATTAAGTAGCTAGAGAATGGACCTAGGAATCAAGATTTCTGGAATCTAATTTTAGGTCCTACATCAGTGGATAAATGGGTAACTTGCAACTCTACTAAGTTTTCATTTGAGTAAACGATGGAGCAAAATAAACCCCTTAAAACAAATTCACGAGGCATAGTGTGATGGGATGAAGGCAGCAAAAAAACAGAAAAAGAATAAAATGCTCAAAGCGCTTCAGAAAGAAACAAAGAAAAATACTTCCATGTGATGAGGACTATTAGTGACAATTAGTGAAAATTACATAAAGACCACATAATTACAAAGGAACTACCCCAAAGTATCAGTTCTATAGCCTCCAGCTTAGTATTCACAACTAGAAACACTTACAAGAAAGAGAGATGCAAAGAACAATCAACTCAAATTCAACTACAGAAAGAACTTGACCCATGGATCCCAGGCACTCTATTGAGCAAAACTGTTCCAAAATGCACAACTACAGAAAGGTTGCAATATTAGTTAAGGATTTGAGGGGGGAAAAAAACAGAGGACCATTTTTTTACTCAGAAAGAAAACAAAGTTTTTTTCTCAATTACTAAGGACATTCAAGAAGGACCATCCCAATAGAATTGAGAGCCTTCCTACCTTCAGTAAACTCTTCCAAGTACAAAATAACTCAAAACAGGTTTATCCCAATTTTATTGGAAAAGACCATCACACCACACATGTTTGAGACCCACAGGACCACTACTACCACACAGATGGCAGTCCGGACCACCACCTTCTACCCTGGGCACCTCTGGACCATCATATCCTGTATCTGGTGGGGTTCCCCTTGCCCTACCCATCCCACTATAAATAATGGATCGAGGCATGGAGGGAAAAAGAGGCTGGAGAAGAGGGGATATGCACCTAATATTTAATTGTCAACTTGGCTCAGAAACTTATATGGGATACGTTTTATAAACCAGCCTAGAATGGGTTCCTAGGAGACATCTCTAGGATTATAAGCTCTGAATTCAAAACTTTTTTGGATCAACATTGTCATTTTCAGCCTACCTAAAATTCTATCACCATCAAGTCTTATATTTTCCATTCTTCCAAACCTACTTATAGAGTCTACTCCATACAGTTTTATCCACTTTACTTCAAACTACCTAGGACCCAGTTTTTTTCCTGAAAACTTCACCCTGCCCCATCAAATTCAAATAACTGTATCACAGATTCACTCAACAGACCCCCTCCAAACACTGAGCTGTAACATCAAGGACACATGCCCTGCTCTAAACCACCTCTGCTGGCCCCAAATTCAGGAAAGCAATTCCAAAAGCTCTGCCACAAGGAATATACTAGCAGTTAGGGCCCATTTGTCCCCAAAGCAGATGTAAGGTTCTCCTTTGGACACAATGCAACACTACTTTGTGATTTCACTTGCACGTTCCATAATTCATTCCTGACGAGCACTGGTGGGAATGGAAGGTGATGGGGTACAGAGCCAACTTTCTGCACAAAAACTTCCTAGGCACTCCCAAGAGACAGTAGGAAAAGCCTGATTTTTCTCCCACAGCAAGCACCAGTATTACAATCGCTATTACTTGAAGAATTCTGTCAAATTGTCTCCCCAAAAACCTATTTTATTATGACCTCTTCTCCCCCCAAACCAGAAAAACCATTAACCCAAAATTGTCTTACCCTCTCTCTCTCTTCCTCCTGTCGTTTTATTCTTTCTCCTTTCCAGGGCTCCTGAACTTTCTGTAAACAAATTGTCTAGGTTACAGGGGCTGGTAAGAGTGCAGACACCAGGGAACTGTGGAGGAATTCTTTGACTGTCAGCAGTCAGGAAGGCAGGCGGACCCCTAACCAACAATCCAAAGGTGCACGGTATAACCACAGGAGTGCAGCGCCACCCCAATGTAGCTACAAAGGAAATAAATCTTGTGTCCCAGAAACTAAGATGAACTCTATCACCAGTGTTTGGGTTCTACTCTTGGCCTCAGACACTGGTTCTTCTTCTTTCCCCAGGGCCACAGGCAACCAGGGGTCAGAGAACAGAAGAGTTGGAAGAGAAGGGTCCCTGCCCCCGAGGACTGGCTCAGAGAGCAAAACTGAGGACTAAGGGGATGCACAAACCCTTGTGTCAGGCACAGGGCCAGTTTGGGCCCAGCCACTTCCTCTGGTCTCCCCTCTCCACTTCTGGGAGGACTTCGCCCCTGCCTACCCAAGGCCTTGTGCCAAGAAGTGCCTCCCTCAGCCTGCACAGCGGTCTATCTATTGGAGACCCCAGCTGTCCCCCCAAAACCTTTGCTCCCTTGAGACAGCTCCTGGGAGCCTTCTCCTGATGTCAACCCCCCCACCCCTTCCTCAAAGGCCCTTCCTTGGGACGTCCCTCCTCCACCAGGGAGCTGAACTCTGCCACCCACCAGAGAGACACCCGCCCCCTAAGCCCCCCCATTCCTCCCCATCGCCCGCTCCTCCACAACCACTTCCGGTTCCGGGACGGACACACGTACAGTCACACCGTGGAGCACCCCCTTCCCGCCCCCCCACCAGGGAAAAGGGGAGGGGGGAGGAGCAGAGAGCTTGGCGCGCGCCGGCTGCAGCGGCGCGAGACTCACCCAGCGGCGACGGCTGCGGCGGCGCCAGAGCCAGAGCGCAGGAGGGGCGGCGTTGGCTGGGAGAGGAGGGAGCCGGTTGGGGTGGGAGGACCTCAGGGGCCGAGGGGAGGGGGAGCGCACCGCGGAGCGCGCGAGCACGCACTTTAGGCGCGACAGAGACCACACTCTCACAAGCACAGAATGCGTGCGAGACACCCGCAGGGCGGGGGCTCTAAGCAGTGGGTGGCCCCCTTTCTACCGCCCTCCCTCCCCTAACACTCACCCGGAAGTGGTGCTGCCGCTTGTGCTCCCAAGAACCCCAATTCCGCCACGGCCCCTCCCTCCCTCCCTCCCTCCCCCCCCAACACGCTCCAAGTTGGTCCGCCGCGGAGAGAAGGCGGGAGCGCCGGAAACGAAAAGAGGGGGGAGGGAGGGAAATGGCAACGTGGGGGGGGCGGCAATGGGGAAGGGGGGGAAATGCAAAGGTCGAGTCACTTCCGGAAGCGGTCGAGCATATCCGGCGCCGCTAGCGCCAGGAATACTTAGGCCGCAAGTTACGCCAAGGAGGGGCGGAAGTGGCTTCTGCCCAGGGACCCGGTAGAACCCTCTGTGGATGTGACGCCGCAACGGAAGTGAAGGCGGGTTTGCTAAGGGCAGAAGCCGAATCTTCAGAACTGCGGGCTTCGGGCGTCCGGAAGCGACTTTTGGGGAAGTGGGAGGGTGGGATCCCGACAAGTTCATGAATTATGCATCAAGGTACTAGCGGAGGTATGGATTTTAAAAGACTAGGGTCCCATTTCCCTTCCTACGGTCGGGGAATAAGCTGATGTAGATAGTTGCCGTTGGTTTTTTTTATACTGTACTCTCAAGAATATCTCAATGCTTTGAATAGGCGGGTAAGGACAGGATGTGTTAGTTTTCTGAGGTTCCTACTTAGGCCCAAAGAGTAGTTGATAACCTCTCATAGCCATCAAAAGCCGACCCCTACCTGACCACACCCCTTAGTGTCTGCTTTGGTCTCTGCTACGGTCTTGTTGCCCTCTTCCACATCTCTGTCTTCTCACCCTTTGCTTTTAAATATGGCACTCACCACTACCTGACATTCTGTCTCCATCACTTCCCATTAGAGTATCAGCTTCATGAGGGCAAGGACTTTGAATTGTGTATCTGTCCTCAGAGCTGAGATTTAGTTAGTGGTCAGTAAACGTTTATGAACACTTAATATGAACTCTTTCAGGAAGCCTTCCCTGATTGCTCCAACCCACAATGGCCCCTATCTCTTAACTCCCACAGCATTTAGTCTGTACCTTTTGTTGCTATTTTGACTATTTCATATATGTGACTCCTCAACAAGCTTGTCAGCTCCTCAGGGAAGAAATTGTCTCATACATAGTGTCCTTCCCACTGTTTTGCTTAGCATATAGTACATGCTAAACAACTGTACAGCAGCCCCCTTATCCACAGATTTGCTTTCCACTGTTTCTGTTACCCTTGGTCAACCGTGGTCCAAAAACAGTAAATGGAAAATTCCAGAAATAAACAATTCATAACTTTTAAATTATGTGCCATTCTTAACAGCATGATGAAATCTCCAGCCATCCGGCTGAGTCTGGGACATGACTCATCCCTTTGTCCAATGTCTCCAAGGTGTGTACACTGCCCCTGCCCAATACTTAGTAGCCATCTCAGTTATCAGATTGACTGTGGAGGTATTGCAATGTTCAAGCAACCCTCATTTTACTTAATAATGGCCCCAAAACACAACTGTAGTGATGCTGGCAACTCAGATATGGCAACTGAAAAACCAGGAAGTGCTTCCTTTAAGTAAAAAGGTATGTATATGTAGGAAAAAACATAGTATATATAGGGTTCAGTACTGAGATTTCAGTCATCCCTTGGCGGTCTTAGAACTTATCCCTAGCAGATAAGGAGGGACTACTGTACATTATTTGAGTAAATGAATGCTGCCACTACCCTGCATCCTGATACAGCCAGAGGAGCTCTGTTTTGGCTGAAGCAGAATTGAAGCCCCTCCTACCACCAGTAACATCCCCATGCTTAGAGAGCAAAATAAACCTAATAGAAATAACTATAATGCCCATTTTACAATAATGAAAATAAGACTGAAGATTTAAGTGATTTTTTCCAAAGCCACAGCAAGGAAGTAGCAAAGAATGCCTAAAAATAAACATTTAAATTAAGTGTTTAAGAAGATCTGTGTCTTTGGCTTGTAATCGTTCATATCTTTTTTTTTAAAAATCCTCACCCTAAGATATATTTATTGACTTTGGAGAGAGAGAAAGGGAGAAAGAGAAACATCCATGTGAGAGAGAAACATGATTGGTGACCTCCTGATCAAACCCGAAACCTAGGTATGTGCCCTTGACCAGGGATTGAACCCTCAAACTTTTTACCCCCACCTCCAGAGTTTGTATCTTTTTATTGTTTTAAGTATCCACTCTTTTTATCATATTTTGGGGCTCTGCACTCAGTCTGTGTTAACCCAGTAGCAACAGCAGGCAGGGTAAAGGTCTAAAGGGCTCAGATGTGACCAGACCCAGTTACTGCATGAGGTGAGGAACCATGATTCAAGAAACCTTAATTTGGGGGGCTGAGGTAGAAAAGTGGAAGCAAAATAGTAGTCATCACTCTAAGTCCTGGCTCTCATCTAGTGCTTTTCCTCTTTACGTTAACTAGCATTTCTGGGCCTCAGTGTCTCCGGCTGAGTCTTGCTCCTGCCCTTGCCATAGGAAGCAAGTTTTAAGTTCCTTGAACTCCTTAGAGAATAGCTTTAGAGAAATAAATGTGGGGTGTAGGGGGAGGAGGGCTGTTAATTTTAGCCCCGGGCTTTCCAGCTGGCACACAGTTACCATTTTGAATCACTTCCACACCCGGAGCTCTGCCCAGGAGATCCCTCCTCCGGGGGGCTTCCCCATTCCCTGGTTTGGTCTGAGCTGCACTGGTAAGCATTCCAGGAAAACATTTAAGAGAAGCCTGGCTGAGTCATTTGATACACAACTCAGAAGGCGAAGACAGTACAATGCATGGTGATGAGAGACTCTGGTCCCAGTAGTGTCTGTGATATGTGGCCCCGAAAAACCAAGAGAGTAGTATGGCCATTGTTTATGTTCTGGGTCTGTCACTTGCAATGATTCTCTGCTCTACCACTTCCTTAGAGCTTTCCGAGGACCTCCAAGGCCCCAGTTTCAGTTTCAGCTCCAAGAGAGAAAAAGGTTAGGATCCATTCCCTATGGCCTCAACACACTTCCCCTTTAGTGTGACTATGTGATTTAGTTTGGGGTAATTCATTTAGGAAAATTTAGGAAAAGACTAGGATGTCTCCTTTCTCCTCTGTCTCTCCCATCTGACTTTCCACGGACAAGAAGGCATTTAGGGAGAGGAAACAGGTGAGGATTTCCAGTGTCTTGATGATGTATTTTAATCTATTTAAATTTAGAGAAACAGCAGTCTAATCAGGCAATAATTAATTCCCTCTTCATTAGGGGCCTTCATGTGTGCCTTTTGCATATGGATGAGCTGCAGGGTCACACTGTCCCTTTGCAGACAGTTGGTGAAGGTGATAGAGTCAGGGTGTGCTCTCCAGGCACTTGAGTTCCTTCCCCTTCCCTCCCCCACCCAGGACAAGGACTAGATTCCTGTAGGGAAAGAAGGGAAAGGTCAATGAGGCTTCTTCTCCTATTCTCCTGGATGCCTCCCTCACTGCCCCCCAACACCGCCCCCCCACCAGCACCTCCCCCCCATCAGCACCTCTTCCTGCACCCTCAGGTTCCATCCAGTCCACCAGCCCACTGGGGTCTCTTCAGGCCCCACTGGGTTGCTTTTGAGCCTTCCTCAGCAGCTTGTTTGCCTTGTACCTCTCCTTTTAGTTGGTTCATCACTCCCTAGCCCAGCTCTGCTTCTTTCCTCTGTAGCAGTCTGTCTTTTTCTCAGAGAGTCTGATGCCCCCAATGTACACACTGCTCTGGTCCTGAGAAATATGCCGCCTCCTCCCCACTCACCTGTGTGCACTGCACAGACTCAGCCATACTTCCCTGAGGACAGTGAAGTGCTCCAACACCAAAAAACACACATCTACCAGTCCATGTACATTCCTAATTTGAACTGCAAAGATAAGCACATGGAGGCGTCCACAGCCCAGGGTAGCCCAGACTGCCTTTTCACACATTCCAGTCTCCTCTCCTCCCTGGAGCTCCCCATTTCCAGGGAGCAAGTGGGGCACAGATGGGGGTGGGGGGAGAAATGGGACCTGGGTGGTTACCATGGCAACAGAGCCTAGCAACAGCTGAGAGGCTGATGTGTTCCGTGGGCTTTTGCAGGGCTGTTACAAGAGCCAAACCTAGAATTGAGGGCTCAGAGGTGACTGATCCCAGCTGGGCAGCCTGGGTTCCCTCCCCGAAAACAAACCCCTTGATTCCACCCCCATACCCTATCAGAGAAGGCAGAGTGGGGAAAGCTAATGAGTGTTAACCACAGAGCTTCCGATCCTGCACAGGTTTTGGGGGGCAACCGTGGGTGGGGGCAGGTTAGGGAGCATGGCTGAAAATAAACCAAGCAAGGCAGCCTCTTTCCCATTGCTCCATTTTTCTCTTTCACCCTTCACCCTCCATCTATCTTGCCAGCTCTCTCTTCTCCCTTTTCTTGCTTGCTCCATTGCCCATCCTTCTGTGGAATTTGCCCTTTTCTTCTGTCTCCTTTCACATGGTCTCTCTTGACCTTCACTGGCAAGTAACAGGCAAGCCACTCTTCCAGTTTCTCTTGCTCTGGCTACTCTTGCTCAGGACTGCTTCCTTAGTTTCTCTTCCTTCCATCTGGCCCCCAGGTAAAGTCCCTGGACCCAACTCCAGGTCAGAGCAGTGCAGGTCACATTGAGTCTGGAGGGGCTCCTCTGCTCATCCTCCTTCTCCCTCTTGGCTGCCCGTCGCCTCACCTCCTGTCCATTCTACGGGGCTCATAAGACAGAACCAGGGGACTCAGGTATCTTGCAAAGGCTTTATTTGAAAATTTTGAAACTTACATCCCACAAGAATTCAAGATTATCACCACAAGAAGAGATAATACAAAAATATATATCACAGCATAGGAGCCAGGTAAGAGAGGAAGAAGGAAGGAAGGTGGAAAAAATTATGAGAAGTAGGGACTAACCTGGGGTGGGGGTAGGGGGCAAAAGGAGTGAGTAGAAGAACAAAGGAGGGAGGGAGGGAGAGATGTTAGGGAACCCAGGAGGGGGAGGGGTAGATTGGGAGGTAGAGCTCCCGATGGCCTTGAACCAGCTGCCTCCAGTCCCTGCCAACCTCAGTAGAATCAGGAGGCCCTGAGGGAGGCTGGGAAGAGGAAGACTGGCTCAGGGGGCTTTGAATTCCAGAGAGTGACACACATACAGACAGCCAGGACAGATAAGACAAAAGGGACTTAGGAGGAAGGGAAGGGCAAATGGGAGCCCCTTTCTCATGTAGTGCAGCAGGTGACTCCCCAAAACCCATCTCCCAGACAACAGAATTTAGCAATGGGGTGGGGAGAAGTGTGGGGCCTCACTACCTCCTTTCTTATGGGAGAGCCCTCAGGGTAATGAGAATGCCCAGGGAGTGGGATGATAAGGACACTGAAGAGCATGGCACGGAGCAGGATGGGACCGTGACAGATGGGGGCACGAGGAGCCCCCAGCTCACCTCCCACCAACGTCTGGGGCAGCATGCGGGAGCCACAGAACCTAGGTCAGTGAGTGTTCATGAGATAGAGTGTGGGCACGACCCGCAACATCACAACAAGGGGCCAGGACACACAAGTGAGAGGAAATGCTGAAGTCGCCCACTGGCCACTGAGTGACTGTGATGAGTGTGGACCGTGGGAAGAGGAGAGAGTGAAAAATGTGAAACTAAAGGAAGAATGTGAGGGGTCAGCAGAAGAGAGAGGTGGATGGGGAGCAGGTGCAGAAGGCTGGCTGTACAACAGCATGAGTGTGTGCAATGGCCCATGAGGGTGGAGGTGAGTGTGCAAGGCTTTCATGTGAGTGTGCAAGGGTGGGCATGGGGGACCAGAAACCACAAATATGTGAGGTCCCCACCTAAAGGAGGGTGAGCAGGTAGGACTGACTGTGGGGCCAGAGAGTGTTCCAGGGTGGAGGGCAAGGACAGGGGCCAGGAGCACCTGCAGCCCAGCTCCCACAGCTGCCCCACCCTCAGTGGGGTGGTGGCTATGCTGGCCCCTCGGCCTCCTGCTTGGTGGCACCCCAACATTGGTGGGCATCACAGATTCACGAGGGGAATCCTGAGAGGAAGAGGGAAAGGGCACAGTCAGGAAACAAGGGGTAAGCCAGAATCAAGGGGGGGTCCAAGACAAAGGGAATCAAGGTTAAGAGGGCAGAGCTGGGGTTAAATGGCAGCATGAGAACAGGACACAGATCCACAGAGAGGGGAGAAGGAAGGGTCTCCCCAAAAGGAGAGGTCCAGGCTCCTTGGGAGGGCCAGGAGCCAGGCTGGGAAGTAAAGCCAGGGGCTCTGGGAGGGCCAGGCCTACCTCCTTCCCACCCACCCGAGAAGGAGTACCCCAACCACAGTTCCAGGGACTTAAAGGGCCTCCCCTCCTCACCCTCCCATCTTTTTGCCCTGGCCCTCACCGGTTCAACTGGAAGGCTGGAGCCCCCTTGGGCTGGGGCATCCCAGGCCTGGGTCCCCCTCTGGGCTCCTCATGGTCAGGGGTGGGGGTGGGCGAGTCCCCGAAGGCCCCCAGCACAGTGACCCCGGCTGGGGACAGGTCTGTCAGTGGCTGCTGGCTCTCTTCCTGCCTCAGGGCACCTTGCTGTCCTGAGGGCCTGCGCCGCTTCTGGCTGCGGTCCCAGCTGGTGCACCATAAGGGAAGAGGTTCTTTCATAAATTTAAGAAGCCCCCATCCTGGACCTGCAGGGCTGGTCACCCCCAGCCTCCCTCAGGCACCTCTAACATCCTACAGCAGAGAAACTGACCTCTAAGACCATGTGTCCATAAAACCACTTCTCCTACTCTGTCTCCCTGGGACTCTGGGATCTAAACCATTCTCCTAACCTGGTCCAGATCCACAGAATTAGTACTTTCTCCCCACCAACAGGTAGAGTTCCCCAGAATCACCTCCTCCCCCATGCATATCCAGAAGAACCATTTCTCTCCTTAGCATGTGCCTTGGCAAGTTCAGTCCTAGTTCAAAGTCAGCTAATGACCTGGACACTTTTGTCTAATGATTCTCTCAGTAAAGTGTGAAGGACTGAGTGACCCATTATTAAATGTATGCAGAGAAAGCTCCAGATTTGCTCCCTCCTTACCAGGCAGCCCTAAGGAGGGGCTCTACAGACTGAGTCAGTTTCCTCTGTCTTCCTTCTCTGGAGGAAATGGGGACAAGGGATACCCACCAAAGCACCTAGTGCACATAAATAATCCCCTACCTCTCCCATTATCCTTTTATTTCCCTGGGAGAAGGGATCTGCCATGGTTTCTCACTATCTCCCCCAACCCAAATCCTTAACTACCTGACCCCAAGGTCTTGCTTTAATCAACCACTTCCTATCCCACCCTCAGCAAAACTGATGCCCTTGCTTCTTTCCTCCTTCCAGCCAAACATTCAGTCCTTATCTGCCAGCACCCTCCTCCCCCCAGCTTACCAGAACTTGAAGATGATGCCAGTGGCCACAAGAACAATGATGATGGAGATGGTAATTGTGACATAGAGCTGGGGGTCCACACCTGGTTGGGGTGGGAAGAAAGTTTCAGGGAGGCTCAAGGTGGGAGATGCCATGAGGCAGTGGGAACGGAGCTGGGTTGTGGGTTCAGTAAGCTTGAGGAGGGCTGCCAGTGTGAATCCATATTGCCCAGCTCTTTCTAGAGCACCCCTTTTATTCTATTCATCAGCTTTACCCAGAATTTTTAGCTCTTTTCCTCCCAAATGCTTCTCCACTTTCTCAAACCTGGATACATGGGATGAGGAGGGGGCTGCAGGTCAGAGAAAACCTGCTTTTGTAAAGAAATCAGGGGGTGGAAACATCCACATCTACCCTGGCATCACCCCCAAACCACTGGCCCTGTCTCTGCACTCCCTGAGCTGAGCTGTCACCCTGGAGTTCCTTTCACCCATGATGTTCCTCTGTATGGACTACTACTCTGTTTTCCAAGTTCAGTTCAAATGTCAGTTCTTGAAAAGTGTCCTGAGCCCCAGGAAGAAGAAGTCTCTCCCCTCTCTTTTTTTAGAAACATGCTGTACGTGCCTCTAGTAGTGCACTTATTACGTTGACATCCCCAAGTATTTACACGTCTGTCTTCTCCCATGGACCTGAGCTCAGGGGCTCAGAGGCATGTTCATCCCTGCCTCCCATGCCAGCACATTTGTGGAAGGAGCTTACAGACAAGGCCTCTCTTGCTGCCCTTTGAGTCTTCAACCAGTCTCCCCACCCTCGTATCCCTACCAGCCCTCCCACTCTCACTCACCTTCCCCACGGCCCCCGAATAAGAATGGCCGCAGGGTGGCAGGTGCCTCTCTAAGGACGATCCCATCTCCATCACCCCGCATGGAGTCTGAATTGGGGTGTGGGGTAGCCAGCCCATGGGGGGCTGCAAAACCATAGTCCAGGGGCAGAAATCCAGGATTGGCAGAGTTGGGGTCCCCCCCATCCTCTCGAGAAACTGTAGGGCCCCATACAATAGCCCAGGGGTACTGGGATGAGGGTGGGCCCTCTTCAAAGCCTGATGGGGTGGCCGGGGGAGCCGTGCCTGGCAGGACTTGCCGCCTAGATCTTGGGACCCGAGGGGATCGGCTTGGTGGTGGTGCCCGCTCCCACACACACACATGGCGTGGGGCTGAGGGGCCTCCCCGGGCACATGGGGGACGTGCTGGGGTTGGTGGGGTTCGAGGGGAAGAGGAGGAGGAGCCTTGAGCAGGCGGTGGGAGGGGCAGCAATAGCAGTGGCCAGAGAGGGAGGAGGTGGGACAGCAGCAGTGCAGGCCTGCAAAAAGGGAGAAAAAGAAGGTGAGACAGAAGTCCATCCTGGGCCTACGTATGGGGAGGACAGGCTTATACCAGAGATCCCCAGCTGCCTCTCTCCAGGACTCTCTGCAAAAGCAGCTGAGCCTTGGGAAGACAGCCTCATTTTCTGTCTTCCTAGGGTCTAGCCCTTAAGATGGTGGGCCCTTGGTGGGCCTAGGGAGGAAAGGACCAAGACCTCAGGGAAAGTGGCTGCCAAGCTCCCGCTGCTGTGCCAAACTTACCACATCCTGGACTCCATGTTCGAGATCTTCCTCAGCTGTGACCCAGATTTCCAGCCTTTACTGGGAGAGAGAAGGGGTTGTCACATCCCCACTCTCCCTGCCCTGGGTACTTTCCCAGCTCATTCATCACCAATTCTACCACCATCTCCTCTCCCAGGCTGCTGGCTGCCAACTATGCTGCTGCCACCCAGGATTCACTGCTACTGAGTATCCTTTGGGGGGAAAACTCCCAGAGTGGCTCCCTGTCTAGACCCCAGCCCCTCTCTATCACTCCCCAGGTCACTGTTACCTCCCCACACCAGGGTCTACTCTCACTTCTCAGGCTTCCTTCTCACTTCCTCTGCCCACAGCTCCAAGCTTCTCTTGAATCTTAATTTAGAGCAAAGAACCTTGTGATTCCTTGTGTACCTACCGCTAGGGAGGGAATCTGAGAGTGGGGGAGGGAAGAGGAAGTCAATCTGAGTGAGTCTGTGAATGTGTGTGTGGTGTGTGCGCAGTGGAAGCATCCCAGTCTGCCCACCCCACTTGTAGTCCTAGGCATTTCTCTTATGATTGGCCCCAGGAATCTGCATCTTTAGGAGAAGGGGAAGAGGAGATGGAGGGATGGAAGGAGAGACAGAGAAAAAGAGGTAAGTGGGAGAATATAGTTTTTGCTCAATGTATTTTTAAAAAGATTTTATTTATTTACTTTTAGAGAGAGAGGAAGGGAGGGAGAAAGAGACGGAGAGAAACATCAGTGTGTGAGAGATTGAATGCCCCCAACTGGGGACCTGGCCTGCAACCCAGACATGTGCCCTGACTGGGAATCAAACTGGTGACCCCTTGGTTCACAGGCCAGCACTCAATCCACTGAGCCACACCAGCCAGGGCTAATTTTTGCTCAATGTTTAATCATCCAAATGCATAGATGCCCTCTGAAGGGAGATAGAAATCGGGAGAGGCCACTTCTTTAAATGCAGCTCTCCTGGGTAAAGAACCCTGGGAGAATCGGACGGTTGGTTTTGAAAGAGGAAGGGCATGTTTTCAGGGTTGAGGGTGGCGGGGGGGCAGTTTCCCCAGAGTGAATGAGGATATGACACCCTGTGTCCTCTGGATTCCAGGTCTAAATCTGTACATTAAGTACTCTCAGAGAATAACAGGAATAAGATTGTAAAGTCTGAGGAAAGGAATGGGGAAGTGGGCAGTGGGAACAGATGTGAAGGGTTGGTGAAGGGCCCAGGAAGGGAAGGTGGGCTGTGAGTGAGAAGGGAAGAGAAGGGTGAAGAGGAAGCCAGTACAGAGCACAGGGTGAGTGGCAGGAGTCAGCCCTGAAAGAGAACAGGAGGGTGGGTACAGAAGACTGGAAACGTGGAGGATGCTGAAGGGACAACAGCCTGAATTAAAAAGGTCAGGGAGGGAAACAGAGGGTGAAGGGGGTCACAGGAACAGGGGAAGATGGGGGAAGGGTAGGAGAGGAAGGAAAAGGTCCACGCAGGAAGGGATGATGAGACAGTGGAAGGGGAAGGGAGAAAAGGGGGGAGAAGAGCAGAGTTGGGGAGAAAGGAAATGGGAAAGGAAGGAGCATAATACCGTGGACAACATGAGAAGAGGAATGGATGGGACTGAAGACTAGAACAGCAAAGATGGAGGAGTTGGAAATTGTTTCTTTCGATGTAAAGGGACATGGAGCTACTGGAGGAGATAGGGACATGGGGCATGGTGGGAAGAAGGGAGAGAGGGACGGGAAGGGGACGAAGCTGGAGGGAGGGAGTGTGGGAGCGAAGCAGTGAAGCGGAGAAGGGCTCACAGGGACATCTGTGGCCAGTTGACTCCAGGACCCACTTGCCTCTCCGCCTTGTGCATCACCCCTTCCCCCTAACGTCAACTCCAGTCTCTGGACCCGAACCCCCTTTAGCTACCCCTTCCAGGAAGCCCGCAGTCCCCAGGCTGGCGCGCCACCCCCTTCCTCTCCTCGCGCCTCACGGACCTGTTGTGCGCAGGAGACGAGAGGGGGGTGGGGCGGGAACCTTGGGGTGGGGGATCCCGGCCCCATCTCCAGAGTTGCCCCAGCCCACCCTTCTCACGAGCCCGCGCTCCCCGCACAGGGCAGGAAAGCAGCAAGAGTGGGGGAGAAAACGAGGATTAGGAGGTCGGGGAAGGGATTCGGAGGGAGGGGCACCCAAAGCAGACAGGGAACCCGAAGCGGGAGGATGCCAGGAGCCTGAGCCGAAGGCAGGATGGAGGCAGCCGCGGGGACGTTGACCACTGCGCTAGAAGGGCAGGATGGAGCTGGGAACGGAGGAGGGATGGAGAGCATGGTAGGGAAGGAGCGCTTCTGGTCTGGAGGCTAGAGCTCGGGTGAGGGACCGCGCGGGGAGAGGCGGGGGCGAAAGACTCGGAGTCCGGAAGGGCAGGGCCGGGCTCCCTCGGGTGGGGGCGTGGGGGTCCCTTTCACTCACCTGCAAGCCTGGCGCGGTGGCGCGGCAGCTGCGGGCGCTCAGGGATGAGCGGAGCTGGGGGGTCGCGGGTGCAGGTGGGGCACGGGGCATGGTCAGGGGGTTTGGCAGGCAGCGGGGTGCTGGAGAGGGTGGGGGGCGGGCGCCTGGGGCGCGGGGCGGCGGCGGCGGCGGCGGCGGCGGCGGCGGGAGATGCTCGGCTCGGCTCGACTCGGCTCGGCTCGCGCTGAGCTCGGCTCGGCGGAGCTCGGCGCGGCACCTCCGAGCGCTCGGTCTCCGCCTCTCCCCCTCCCGCCGGTAGGCCACACGGTTTAACCCTCCCGCTGCCGCACCACTGGAGGCGCGCTCAGCTGTGTCCCAGGTGGAAGGTTGGAGAGGGCGGCAGAGGGTGAGCGACCGTCTGATTCCCCGCGTTTTGATGGCGGGCTTCTCCACCCTGTCACCCCAACACCATGGACACCCATGGTTACCTTAGGCAGTTTCTGAGATTCTGTGTCCCCAACTCTGCTTCACTCCTGGTGGAGAGTAAGGAGTGGGGAGCAAAGTGCAGGTGGCAGTGAAGACCTGGCACCATCCCTGGATTATCCCAATAACTGGGTCCCCCTCTTCCACTCTGGCCCTGCTACAATGCATTGTCTCCAAAGCAACTCGATTATCTTTAAAATAAGTAGTTCAAGTCACATCACTCAGTTTATGTGGCACTCAGAATATCCAGACTCCTTGCTGTGACTTACAAGGCCCTACAGGACCTAGCCCCTAGGTAACTCTCCGATTTCTTTTCCTAACACTTGATGCCCCAGCTACACTGTACCTGATCTGTTTCCAGAACTAGAGGAGCTTAACTGGCCATAAGGTCTTTGCACTTGATATTCCCTGTGCCTGGACCATTTTGCCCCTGGCTTTTACCAATGACTCACTCTTTTCATTAATATTTCACTCAGATCCAATGTCACCTTTTCTAGGAGGCCTTCCCTAACTTCTCTATCAAAAGTAGCTTCCCCTGCCCCCATGATCACCCCATCCCACCCCAGTCATCTCTGTCACAACCCGGTTTTATTTGGGTTGTACTTCTAGGACACCATACTCTCCTTGTTTCCTTCCAACCTCACTAGCTTTTCCTTCTCAGTCTTTTTCTGCTCGACCTCTAAATGTTTGAGCTTTTGAGAACTTAGTCCTTGGCCCTCTTGTCTTTTCACATTCTCTGTCCAGTGATGTCATCCAGTCCCAGGGCTTAAACACTATGTAAATGTCAGAGAGTCCTAAATTTATATGCAGAGCTCCAGACTCATTTATCCAACAGCCTACTTGACATCTCCACTTGGATGCCTAATAGCCATGTGAAGCTAATGCAGCTGAAATGCATGTCTTGAATTCTCTCCTGGCCAATTCATTTCTCTCCCAGTTTTCCCTATCCCACTTGTACAGGCTAAAAACCTAGGAAACATCCTTCTTCTCTTTCCCTTTTCTTACTAATTCCCACCCTGTATCTAATTCACCAGCAAGTCCCATGAGCTCTGCATCCAAAATATATCCTGAATCCATCCACTTCTATGTTGCTCACATCCTCTCCAGATGAAAGATGAGGGCTGGAATAGTGCACTAGCTTCCCAGCTGTTCCCTGGATCCTGCCCTTGCCCTTTACAAACTTGTCTTCAGAATGCTCTTCCCTGCTTAAAATATTTGAGTGCCTTTTCATTGTACTTGGAATAAACTGAACTCCTTTTTAGAAGAGACCTTTCAACTTGTATTTCTCCTCAATGTTCAAACAACGTTCCTGCCAGATTGGACTGCTTGATGTTCTAGAACACCCAAAATCATTCTTAGCACCCCTGCACTTCTGATTCTCTGTTTCTGGAAATTTTTGTGCCCCCCTCAGTCTCCCTTTCACCTGGTTGGCTCCTTCCTGTCACTAAACCACCCACTCTATTTCATGAATATGTTTCATTCTTTCCAATTCATCTCACTCTCTGAAATGATCTTATATTTGTTTACTGTTTATTGTCTGTCCCCCTACCCCACCTATACTGGAAAACAAAGATCTCATTTGTTTTGTTCCCCTGTAACCTACTTTAGGGCTTGGCATACATATGCTCAGTATTTATTGTTTAGTGAACTTCACCTGGGACCCCTACCCACTGGAACTCTTCATTCTGTCCTCTGCCCTCCACCTGCCTTTCCTCTATCTTCCTGGCCTCCCTGATCTCTGCCCTGTGATCTGTGCACGGTGCTTTTGTGGCTGAATCTCTGCTCACACCCACGCGCCTCTAGACAGTCGCCCTTCATCCCCTGCACTATTACTATCATTAGCCTTGCACTCCCGCCTCCTGGAAGGAAGCCTGCTGTTCTGACTAGCATCTGCAGTGGCTGCCCTCCTGCTTGTCTGTCCCTGACAGCCCTTCATTCCGAGGTCAGAACAGCAGGGAGTGAGCCATCCTTGTGTCTCCCAGTTGGAAACACAGTGCACGTTGGATGTGAAGTGGGCCATGTGAGGCAGGGTGCACAAGTCACACCAAATCCTGGGCCTCAGTGAGCCCCAGTGCATCCTGAGGATGTACAGTAAGAGGACTCATTATGTGACGGGTGTGGGTCATTTACCACCAGAGTAAGTGTCTTTTACACTGAGCACTTTCAGTCATTATCAATTATTTCTAGTATTTGTATTCATTCATTCATTCAACACCTACTACATGCTGGGTACTGAACTAGGGCCTGGGGATACAGTGCAGAGCAAGAACAAAGCCATCACTGTCTCTTGCAATTTAGACTCTTGTGAGGGAGACAATGAAATACAGTAATAAATGAGTCTTCAGATAATTTGAGGACATTCCCACACTCCCCAGTCCGTAAACTCCCTGGGCCTGGGCCTGGCTCTGTAGTCTCTTTATCATTCATTGTCTCTGGGCTCACTGAGGAGTGCCAGTCTTTGTCAGGGTAAGCTTCCGTCTGTTCCCTGTCCTCCAATGTCCAATGTTTCATCCAAGAGTCCTTCTGATCTCTTGTCACTCTCAGCTGATGGTCTTGCTTTCTGCTTTTCTGAGAAAATAGAAGCAGACAGAAGAGAACTTCCTACTTCCACCACCGTGTCGCATCTCCACCGCTCCTTCTGGGGGAAGATACCAGGCCTCTTTAATCACCAACGTCTTCACTCCAGGGACTGTCCCTCCCTCTCCCGCAGCATCACCCCTCTCCACTTGATGATTTCCAGCAGCCTGTTAAGCACGCTGTAGTTTCTCACAGCTTTAAACAAACCCTTCTTAGCACCAGGTCCCCCTCCAGCATCCGCCCTTCTCTGTTTCCCTTTACAGCAAAACATCTCAGAAGATGGTCTCCATTCACAACCTCTTCACTTCTCCTCCCATTTCTTCTCTTTCTCTTTTATTAACGCAAACTATTTAATTTCTGTAATTCATTATATGAATGGGTAATGCATTCACATGTGCAAAAAAAGTTTTCAATATTAAAATGTACAGGGTCTGGCAGAAGTAACACATGCTTGAGTGTGGTTGGCAGGGTAATAATATGGATGTAATAATTTAGTTTTAATTTGAACATTTCACCTAAAATGTCATATGGAATGCTTGAGTGTGATATTGTAATGTTACAAAATTACGTGCTCATGATTTTGTAATAAAAAAATTTTTTGTAATAAAGTAGGGGCGTTATTTGTGCCCGACCCAGTATAAAATGAAAGTTCTTGTTCTCACCACCGCCCACCATCTTTCTCATCCCTGCACTCAATGTGACTAATTTCTGTGTGTTTTTCCAGAGTTTCTTTATGCATACACAAGCAAATAGTAATTAATATACATTCCTTTTTTCCTTATTCTCACCCAAGGACATATTTTCATTGCTTTTTTTAAAAAATATATCTTATTGATTATGCTATTACAGTTGTCCCATTTTTTTCCTCACCTTTATCCCCCCTCAGGCCTGCACCACCCCCCACCAGCATCCCCCCACCCCTTTAGTTCATGTCCATGGGTCATATATATAAGTTCTTTGGCTTCTCCATTTCCTATACTATTCTTAACCTCCCCCTGTCTATCTTCTATCTACCATTTATGCTTCTTATTCCCTGTACCTTTTCCCCCTTTCTCCCCCTTCCCCCTCCCTACTGATAACCCTCCATGTGATCTCCATTTCTGTGATTCTGTTCCTGTTCTAGTTGTTTGCTTGATTTGGTTTTTTGGTTTTTTTACGTTCAGTTGTTGATAGTTGTAAGTTTGTTGTTATTTTACTGTTCCTATTTTTGATCATCTTCTTTTTCTTAGATAAGTCCCTTTAACATTTCATACAATAAGGGCTTGGTGATGATGAACTCCTTTAACTTGACCTTATCTGGGAAGCACTTTATCTGCCCTTCCATTCTAACTAGCTTTGCTGGATCGAGTACTCTTGGATGTAGGTCCTTGCCTTTCATGACTTCGAATACTTCTTTCCAACCCCTTCTTGCCTGCAAGTTTTCTTTTGAGAAATCAGCTGATAGTCTTAATGGGAACTCCTTTGTAGGTAACTCTCTCCTTTTCTCCTGCTATTTTTAAGATTCTCTCCTTATCTTTAATCTTAGGTAATGTGATTATGATGTGCCTTGGTGTGTGCTTCCTTGGGTCCAACTTCTTTGGGACTCTCTGAGCTTCCTGGACCCCCTGGAAGTCTATTTACTTTGCCAGCTTGGGGAAGTTCTCCTTCATTATTTTTTCAAATAAGTTTTCAATTTCTTGCTCTTCCTCTTCTCCTTCTGGTACCCCTATGATTCAGATGTTGAAATGTTTAAAGTTGTCCCAGAGGTTCCTAAGCCTCTCCTCACTTTTTTGAATTCTTGTTTCTTCATTCTGTTCTGGTTGAATGTTTATTTCTTCCTTATGTTCCAAATCATTGGTTTGAGCCCTGGTTTCCTTCCCATCACTGTTGGTTCCCTGTACATTTCCTTCATTTCACTTTGCATAGCCTTCGCTTTTCCTCTTTTTTTTTTGCGACTATACTCAACCATTTTTGTGAGCATCTTGATTATAAGTGTTTTGAACTGTTCATCTGATAGGTTGGCTATCTCTTCATTGCTTAGTTCTATTTTTGGAGCTTTGATCTGTTCTTTCACTTGGGTCATATTTTTTGTCTTGGAGCGCCTGTAACATTATAAGGGGCGGAGTCTTAGGAATTCACCATGGCGAGGCAACCCACGTCACTGCATTGTGGTACTGTATGTGGGGAAGGGATCTGAGAGGGAATAATGCTGCTTGCTTGGCTCTCTGCAGGCTTACAGTCACTTCCCCCGCTACCCACAAGCAAATTGGGCCCTTCTGGTGCTGACTCCCAGGTGGGTGGGCTTATGTACATTCCAGGACCCTTGGGTCTCTCCAATGAACTGTCCTGTGAGGGTGTGAGTTTTTCCTGCTGCCGAAGCCCCCATAGATTTTGAGGCTTTATTTCCCTGCGTTGGAACCCTGGTTTGCTGGTTTGTCTTGCTCCACAGTTGTTCCTCCTGGTTTATCTGCAGGCAAATGTGGGACCACTCAGTCCTCCAGCTGCTGCCTTGCTGCGAGTCCTCTCCACCCCAGCTGTCCATCTCCGCCCTTCCTACTGGTTTAAATGAATGTTTCTTCTTTTATTCCTTGGTTGTTAGACTTCCATACCATTTGATTTTCTGGCAGTTCTGGTTATTTTTTTGTTTTAAATTTGTTGTTGTCCTTTTGGTTGTGCGAGGAGAAAAAGTGTTTCTACCTATGCCTCCATCTTGGCCAGAAGTCTCCATAATATATATTCTTATACTCCCGGGTATTTTATGTAAAAGTTGGCATATCATGTACACTGTTCTACATCTTTCTTTTTTGACTTAACAATGTACCTTTACTATTTTCCCATATCAATGAATAGGGAGCCTCTTCATTCTTTCACACAGCCTCATAATAGTCAAACCTATGGATGTGCTCCCAAATCTCTCTTGAGCCCAAACTACCCTGCTGAAATTTCTCTTCTCAAGGATACCTGTGACTTCCATATTTCCAAGTCCAAAGGTCAATTGTCAGTGTTATTTTACTTGGTGATCAGAAGCCTTTGATACAGATGATCACATCTCCTTCTGGAAATACATTTTTAAAAAACTATTTTATTTATTTACTTTTAGAGAAAGGGGAAGGGAGGGAGAAAGAGAGGGAGAGAAACATCAATGTGATTGATACATTGGATCATCAGTTGCCTCTTGCATGCCCAAAACTGGGGACCATGTGCCCTGACCTGCCCTGAATGGGAATCAAACTAGCAACCTTTCGGTTTGCGGGCTGGCACTCAATCCACTTGAACCACACCATTCAGGGCTAGAAACACTTTCTTACCTGACTTTTATCATGCTACCCTGCCCTGAATTTTGTCCTCCCATACCGGATCCTCCTCCTTTGCCAGTTCCTCTTCATCTCCCTGACTGCCACATCTTGGCTGTCTATCTATGGTCACCCAAAGGGATCTCATTCAGTCTCTGGGCTTTAAATATTATTTTTACAGATGACTTCTAAATTTTTGTCTCTAGCCTAGGCCCTTCCCTTACCCTAGACTTGCAAACCTGCCCCTCCCTTCCCATTTCCTCTCTTAACAAATGGCATCTCAATTCTTCTAGTTGATCAGGGCGAAAACCCTAAAGTCATTTTTTTCTTTTAAATATCTACATCTGGCTAGTATGGTCTTTTATTTAACTTTGGTATCTTTAAATATACATATACAAATATAATATGTATTTATGTTATATATAAATATAATTTTACATATAAAATTTGATGCACAAGATATAATACATGTTAGTTATAAAGTAGGAAATTAAAATGAGTATCTATGAACCCACCATCCAACCCAAGGACTAGAAAGTTACCAATAACTTGTGTCTATGTGGTCCCCACCTACCATCCCCCTGACTCCTCTCCCTATAGTGACTACCTCCCTAATTTTTAAAATTATTCCATTGTGTTTTTTTTTTTTATCCTCACCTAAAGACATTTTTTCATTGCTTTTGAGAGAGGGGCAGGGAGAGAGAAACATTGATGTGAGAGAGAAACATCTATTGGTTGCCTCCCAGACATGCCCACATCAGCGATCATACATGCAAACTAGATATGTGCCCTGATCAGGAGTTGAACCTGCAACCTTTTGGTTATGGAGCAATGCTCCAACTGAGCCATACCAGCCAGAGCAAAATTATTCCATTGTTTTTTTAAAAATTTTATTGTATTTTTCCTTCATTATTTTTAAATATAGTTTTCTCACAAATGAATATAAGCTTAAACAATAAATATGTTGTTTAGTCTTGCTTATTTTCAATATAATAAAATTATATTGCATTACATTATATAATATGTTTTATAATATTATAGTAGCCCTTGGTACATGTTTGTTTTTTCACTCAATATAACATTGCCAAGATTTATCCATATTGTGGCAGCAGGTAACTGGAGTTCATACACTTTCACTGGAATATAATGTGCCACTGTGTGAATATATCATAATTTATCTCTTTTGTTGATGGATTTATGATTTTTTTGCTATTATAAACATTGTTACTATGAATATTATTTTATTTGTCTCCTGTATATGTGTGAGTTTTTCTAGAGTATATATCTAGAAGTGAGACTTTTAGGTTGTGGAATATAAGAATAAATACCTTGCCCTGGCTGGTGTGGCTCAGTGGATTGAGCACTAGCCTGTGAACCTAAAGGTTGCCAGTTCGATCCCTAGTCAGGACACATGCCTGGGTTGCTGGCCAGGCCCCCAGTTGGGGGCTTGGGAGAAGCAACCAATCAATATTTCTCTCCCTCTCTTCCCCCCTCTAAAAATAAATGAATAAAATCTTTTTTAAATTTAAAAAAAGAATAAGCATCTTTTTATAAAGTATATGATTATCTAACTACTCTGCTGTATACCTGAAATTAATACAAAATAATATTGAATGAAAAAAAAAATCACCTTTGAGTCCTGGCTGGTGTAGCTCAGTGGGTTGAGTGCTGGCCTATGAACCAAAAGGCTGCTGGTTTGATTCCCAGTCAGGGCACATGCCTGGGTTGTGGGCTGGGTCCCTTATTGGGGGTGTGTGAGAGGCAATGGATTGATGTTTCTCTCACACATCTATGTTTCTCTCCCTCTCTTTCTCCCTCCCTTCCCCTCTCTTTAGAAATGAATAAATAAAATCTTAAAAAAGAGAAAAAATCATCTTTGAGAAAGAATACCAAATTGTTTTTTTTCAATGTATACTCTACCAGCAATATTTGAGTTCCCATTGATTTACATTCTCTCCAACACTTGTATTTTTAGACTTCTCAATTTTTGCCAACCCAGATGATGTATAATAGGATCTCATTTGGTTTTATTTGGCATATTTCTAATTACTAATGCAGTTGAACATCTTTTCATATGCTTATTAGCCTTTTGAATTTTCTCTTCTGGGAAATGCCTGATTATTTGGGTTATTTGAGCTTTTCTTATTTATTTATAGGAGTTCTTTATATATTCTGGATACCAGTCTTTTGTCAGTTCTATGTATTGCAAATATTTTCTTCATTGTGAGATATTTGTGACCTGTCCTTTGCCTTTTTTCATGATGCACAGATGCTCCTCGACTTACAATGGGGTTACATCCCAATAAACCCATCATAAGTTGAAAATATCTGTTAAGTCAAAATGCATTTAATACACCTACCTTACTGAACATCATTGCTTAGCCTAGCCTACTTTTAAATGTGCTGGGAACCTTTACATTAGCCTACAGTTGGACAAATGTCTTGAGTTTCATCTCAAGAATAACTGCCTTCTTCTTTGCACCAGAAGCAGGAGACGCAGATGGGCATTTTGTGTACATGAGGGAGTGTGAAAACACAAAACACAATATCCAAACAAATGGGCAACACAGTGAGCACACTGTAGAGTACTGGTTGTTACCCTCCTGATTGCGTACTGCCTGGGAGCCGCGGCCCGCCACTGCTGCCTCCCAGCATCATGAGAAAGTATCAGACTGCATATTGGGAGCCATGGAAAAGACAAAAAATCAAAACTCAAAGTACAGTTTCTACTGAATGCATATCACTTTCACATTATCATAAAGTTGAAAAATCATAAGTTGAACCATTGTAAGTTGGGGACCATCTGTATTTTGATTATTGGAAGTTCTTGATTTTAACAATTTTATTTATTTATTTTTTAGAGAGAGGGAAAGGGAGGGACAAAGAGAGGGAAACATCGACCTGAGAGAGAAACATTGATCAGTTGCCTCTTGCACACACGTGACCGAGAATCGAACCAGAGACCCTTTGCTGGTGGTATGATGCCCAACCAATGGAGCCATGCCAGTCAGGACCAGAAGTTCTTAATTCTAATATAGGCATATTTACCAAGCCTTCCGTTTATGATTGTACTTTTTATTTCTTGTGTAAAAGAATCCCTCTCTATCCTCCTAGTCAGAAAAATATTTTCTTATATATTCTTCAAAAGATTTAAAATGTTTGGTCTTTATACTTAAGTCCTAAGTCTACCTTGAATTGATTTTTGTGTATGGTGTGTTATAAGGATCTATTTTTCATTTCAGTTTTATTTTTTGTTTTTTTTATTTTATTCTTTTTTTCATTTTTAATATGGAAAATCAGTTTTCCCAGCCTCATTTATTAAACAGTCCCTCCTTTCTGCCTGATCTGCTTTGCTAATTGTTTTATATCAAAGTTCCTTATATACAAGGATCTTTTTCTGTCAGCTTTTAAAAACCTGCACCAATAACACACTTTCTTAAATCCTATAGGTTTAAAATAAGTCTAGTTATCTCCTGGAGCAAACACCACCTTGCCAGTACACTCTTCTTCAGGAGTATTTTGCCACTTCTTGGCCATTGCTCTACTTGAGAACCAACTTGTCAAGTTCAACAGGATTTTGGGTGGAGTTGCATTGAATCCAAAGTCCAGCTCAAGACAAATTGACATCTTTTTGATATTGAAACTTCCTATCATGGATTTGGGATATCTCTTCATTTATTTAGGTCTTTAATGTCTTTCAATGAAGTTGTGTAATTCTCTGCATACAAATAATGCACATCTCCTGTTCTATTTCTTCCTAGGTACTTTATTGCTTTTCTGTTAGGGTAAATGTTATTTTTTAAGATTACATTTCAAATTGTTTTGCTGGTTTATAGAAGGGCAGTTGATTTGCAATACCTGTTTTAGAGCCAACCATCCTGATGAGCTCTCTCTTCTGTATAATAATTTCTCTATAGCAGGGGTGTCCAACCTGTGGCCTGCAGGCCGCATGCAGCCCCACACAAAATCATAAATTTACTTAAAACATAATGAGATTTTTTTCTGTGATTACATGTCGCAATGTATTTAATTTGGGGCCTAAGACAACTGTTCTTCCTCCAGTGTGGCCCAGAGACACAAAAGGTTGGATACCCCTGCTCTATTAGACTTTTTGAATTTTCTACAAAAATAGTCATATTATCTACAAATGCTGCCAGTCTGCTTTTTCCTTTCCAATATCATGGCTTTATTTTTTTTTTCTTGTGCTGGCTAGCACCTTTAGTACAATGTGAATACAAGCAGTGATAGCTGGCATCTTTCTTTTGTTCCTGGTTTTAAAGGAAACACTTCCATTGTTTCCCTAGTAAGAGCTGTAGTTTTTTAAAATAACTTTTATCAACTTAAGGAAGATTCCTTTTATTCCTAGTTTGCTAAGAGTTTTGTCATGTATGGGTGTTGAAGTAAATGCTTTTTAAAATGCATTTTTATTGTGAAATACAACACATAAAGATATGTGCAACAAGACAAACCAAAATATGGAATACTGCTCAGACTGGTGTGGCTCAGTGGGTTGGGCATAATCTCAAACTGAAAGGTCCCCAGTGGGAGGCATGTGAGAAGCAACCACACATTGATGTTTCTCTCCCTCTCTTTCTCCCTCCCTTCCCCTCTATCTAAAAATAAATAAAATCTTAAAAAAAAAAAGACTTTTAATCTATGAACATGATAATATCTCTCCTTTTGTGTTAGGTCTCCAGTGTCTCACAGTAAATTATAATTTGGTACACGCAGGTCTTGCACATATTTTGTTAAATTTATACTTTAGTATTTGATATTTTTCATACTATTGCAAGTAGTAACTTAATTTTTTTTTTAATTTATTGATTTGAGAGACAGTGATTTGTTGTTCCACATATTTATGCATTCATTGGTTGACTCTTGTACTCATTTGTGCCCTGACCAGGGAATCAAAACTGCAACCTTGGCCCTGGCTGGTGTGGCTCAGTGGATTGAGCACCAGCCTGTGGGTTGAAAAGTCGCCAGTTTGATTCCCAGTCAGGTCATATGCCTGGGTTGCAGGTTGATTTGGGGGAGTGTGAGAGGCAACCTATGGATGTTTCTCTCCCTCTTATCCCTTCTCTCTAAAAAATAAACAAATAAAATCTTTAAAAGAAAGAAGGAAAGAAACTGCAACCTTGGCATATAGGGACAATGCTCTAACCAACTGAATTACCCAGCCAAGGCTGCAAGAAGTAACTTTTAAAATTATTCATCATCTAATTATTTGTTGTTCTTATATAGATATATAATTGATTTTGTATACTTTTTGTCAAGCATCCTTGTTAAAGTCTCTATTTGTAGATTCTTTTGTCTTTTCTACATTTGCTATCACATTTTCACACCTTTTGTAGATGGTACAGCTTTGTCTCCCTTTTGTATCCCCATTACAAGACTGAATAGAATTGGTGATGCCAGGCATTCTTTTATCAGATTAACAAGTTCTCTTTTAGTTTTCTAAAAGATTTTTTTTAATCACAAATGGATGTTGATTTTCAGCATGTGCTTTTCGTATATTTATTGAGATGACTGTATGATTTATTCCTTTAATCTATTAATATGATGAATAAAGTGATGTATTTTCTAATATCAATCTCCCCTTAAATTCCTGGCATAAATTCAAGTTAGCCTTGGATTTTGATATTTTTTGCCCATTTCTGGCTTCAGTTTGCTAATGTTTTATTGAAGATCTTTGTATCTTTGTTAATAAGTGAGACTGGCCTGTAATTTTCCTTTTTCATAATGCCCTTTACTGGTTGGGTTATCAAAGTAATTCTGGCCCCATGGAATGAATTGAGGGGTGTCCTTTTATTTCCTATTTTCGGTAAAAGTTCACATAAGATTAAAATTATCTGAAAGTTTGGTGCGACTTGCTTGTATGATGTCATTCTTAATGCTTTCTCTTCATTTCACACCTCACATCTAATCCATTTGCAAAGTTCTGTCCACTCTGGGTTTTTTTAAAGATTTTATTTATTTTTTAGAGAGAGGAAGGGAGGGAGAGAAACATTGATCACTTGTCTCTCATGCGCCCCCTACTGGGGACCAGGCCCACCACCCAGGCATGTACCCTGACTGGGAATGGAACCAGTGACCTTTCAGTTCACAGGCTGGCACTCAATCCACAGAGCCACACCAGCCAAGGTTGTTCACTTTAGCTCTAAATTAAATACAGAACACAACTCTTTTTCACCTCCACAATGATCACCTTCGTCTAAGCCACAACCACCTCTTGCCTGGATACAGCAGCTTCCTAATTGGACTTGTGCTTGTGTTCATGGATCCATAGTGACATTTTAAACACAACCACCTGGTATCTGCCTGAGACCAAAGGCTCCCTCTGCATCTAGAGTCCAGCTCTAGCCAACAATAAAGCTTTATTGAAACAAAGCAGAAAAAAAGAGCCCGTCAGTCTTTCCTCAATAGCCAATCAGAGAGCAGAATGCTTAAGTCGCAGGCGCTTCAGCGGTTGGAAGGCGGGAGCGGGACAAGTCCCGCCCCAAAGCCTTCTAGTAAGAGCGGAAGTACGGCCGGAAGCCAGCCATAGAGTTTAGCGGCCAGAGCGACCCTGCGAGGAGGTGGCAGGAAAGACTAGAAACAGCTGCCGGAGGTGACGGAGCGGCGGCCCCGCCTGGGTCTTTGGAAGACGAAGCTTCCAGGTAGCGGCCCGCAGAGTCTAATCCAGGGTACGACGCAGCAGTCTGTGGGAGCCCCCGATCTCTGGGCGGCCTCTTTAAGGGAGGAGGCGGAGCCACGGGGAAGGATCGTGAGGGTGAGGTCACATGGTTGGGGGCACTTGCCGGGCACCAGTGGAGATTTGAAGTAGCGTTGTCGTTGGGGTAGACAACATGTGACACCCCTCCCCCCACTGCATCCTGTGTCTTGGGGTTCACTGGGATGCACGTGGTGGGGCTTGGGATTAGGCCCAGGGAAGGGGGGAACTGGGCGTGGCAAACAAAGTCTCAAGCAGGCATCCTTTGGATAACTAGATCCGAGTTTTAGACCGCTTCGTCTCTGATTCCTCACTGCAGGAGTCACTCTGTGCCTCTGCAGTCAGCCTTAGCCCTTGTGCTTTTCATCCTCCCGGTGTCCAGGGACCTCCAGCTTCACATCCTCTTTCCTTGCAGCTCCAGGCATCCTGAGCCCAGGTCCCCCCAGCTCAGTGCAGCCATGAGTGCCGAGGTGAAGGTGACAGGGCAGAACCAGGAGCAATTTCTGCTCCTGGCCAAGTCGGCCAAGGGGGCAGCGCTGGCCACACTCATCCACCAGGTGCTGGAGGCCCCTGGTGTCTACGTGTTTGGGGAACTGCTGGATATGCCTAATGTTAGAGAGGTGGGTTCCTGGCCTGGGTAGCCCACAGGGTAGCTTGGCGCTAACGTTTGAATTTGAGAATGGGTGGGCAGGGCTCATTTTGCAACCCATAACCATTTAGTTGAACAAGAATAGGATGATGATTAATTGGCATCTGGCAAGAGTAAGTATACAGGTAAACCTTTTAGTTTCCCTTAGAGGATGAATGATCTGTAAAACCCAGTATTTTTCATTTTTAAGCAAAAGAACAATGTGATTTAGAATAGACCTGATTCTAGCCCGTCTCCAGCAGTGTAATAATATCTCTTAGTAATCATGTCACCTTGATCAGGTCACTTTTATTTTAGGTTCTCAGTTTTCTCTAATAAAAATGGAGCTGATTTTGCTCCTCACCATCACTATGGAAATCAGGTGAGATTATGGGGAAGTGTAAAGTCTGGTACAAATGGAAGGAATGAACATGAAATTGGCATGCCCTGTTCTCCCCACTTTGCACTATATGCTAATTGACTTAAATTAGATCATGTAGAAAGGTACTAGGAACACAGCAGAGAAAACTTTCCCACAAAAGTGGTAGAGTTAAGAGTTTACAGTCCAGAGTGGATAGGTTGCCAAGGTGTATGACACCGGCCCATCCTGAGACCTCCGATAGTGGTATGTGGGCGGGCTGTGAGCTAAGTTATTGAGGGCCAGTGATTGAGTCAGTGGATTTAGGCTTTGGGGTTACTCTGTGGTGTGGGGAAAACTGACTGACTTCTTTCCCTGCTTTCCTCTGCAGTGGAACTAAAGAGAGTCAATCAAGGTGAAGAAAAGGAAATACTCTTTGGGGGCCTGTTTGGCACTCTGCTAGTTGTCTGGGAATGCCAGAAAAGTGAAAGACAACAATGCGTACCCTTCTGAAGCTTACATTTCAGTTACAGAAATCAGATAATGGCTATATACGTATAGATAATTTATTTAGCAAGTATTTATTGAGAGAGCCAACTACATACTTAGCTGTACTTGACCTAAGAGGGGTACCAGAGACTGGGTCTGTAATCTTATTGAAAAGTAAGATAATTCTTAGGTGACGGTCTTAAGCAGGGTTTGATTGAGGAAGTGCCAGAAAGAGTGATCAGTGATAGGAGGAGAGGCGATCTGGGGTGGGGCAGGGGCATTGGCCTGTGTGATGAAAACCCCCTGGGTGAGGCAGGTCTGAAGCAGAGACCACAAATTCCAGGGGTTAGGCCATGTAGCTGTCAGAGATGAGTGAGACTCAGACAGGGGTCTGCTTGATTGGCGAATGTAGCAGACTGCCTAAAGATAATCAAATTTACAAATATTAAACACACTCCAAATTTACAAGTGAAAAACACATTTGCAATGTCTCGTGTGTGTGTGTGTGTGTGTGTGTTAAGATACTCAACATTCTGAAGGTTTCAACCCTGAATTTAGGGTAGGGATTGGAGGCATATGGAAGAAGAGACGTTGTGATGGAGGGAAGCCTGGAGGTGGAAGTGAGGGCTGCATGTGGGAAGAGTGATCAGAAAGGCAGAGTTCCTCCTAGTGAGAGCTGTGAGTGTTAATGGAGGGGAAAGATGGGGCCAGAAGGCGGGGTTCAAAACAGGGTAAGGCTGGGAGGAGGGTGGAAAGAGGTCCTTCCTGTCATCTCTCTCTCATATTCTTACAGCTGGCTGAGAGTGACTTCGCTTCCACATTCCGCCTGCTCACAGTGTTTGCTTATGGAACATATGCTGACTACTTAGGTAGGCAGAGGGGCTGGAGTTCTGGAGTAGTGGAGGTTGGGAGAAGGGCCCTTTCTGGAGAGACTCGGGAAATTCCCAGGATATCCTACTGAGATCCTTTAGGTTTGCAGGGTCAGAGTCAGGACCTGAACTGGCGTGGAAAACTTAAAAAACAAAAAAAAATGGAAAGGAACAGAGACTAGGCCTTCCCACAAAAGGGAAATCAGAATTTCTGACACTTTGTCCTTTTTTTCTAGCTGAAGCCCGGAATCTTCCCCCACTCACAGAGGCTCAGAAGAATAAGCTTCGGCACCTATCTGTCGTCACCCTAGCTGCTAAAGTCAAAGTGAGTGACAGTCCCCCAGCCCTGAGCCAAAGAGCATCTGTTTGTCCTTTCATCAGGGCCCATCTGAAGGGAATTTGTACTGGGACAGCCTTTGAAACACTTGCTGCTCCTCCTTCCTCCGGACATCCCTCTGAGATTTGCATCTGAACTCCATTACCTGCAGCCTTTTATTTTTCTATCAACTTAAGTTCTAAATGAAACATGTTTTGTGTTTGGAGTCAAAATAGCAACTAGGATGGCATTGGCTGTGTTGTACAAGGTTCCCCTCCTCCCTGCAGAAAACATCCTGAGGAAACAGCCTTGGAACAAGGCTCTCTCTTCTGAAGTGCTAGGCTTCTGTTTGCTGGAATAAGAAATACATAACCCAGAAGTATTTCTGCATTGCCCGTTAGGTTTGCTTTTTCTTAAATATCCCCCTCTTGTCATTTACACTGTCCCAGTCGTTCCTAGACTCTCCTATCATTCTGAGTTCATTTAAATCAGGCTGTGTGTTCTCACAAACCCCTTTGGAAGGTACAGAGTAACTCCAGACCTCTCCCATACCACATACTCGCATTGTGTCAGGCTGGTCTTAACCAAGGTCTGTGTGCTACCCTGAGCTGTGGCCAGAGGCAGATGTCACTTCCTTCCTCTGTGGTGTTGGAGGTAAGGGTGGTAGGAGAGCATAGGTCTTATATTTTATTTAAGATTGTCCTTCTCATGCTGTTATTTTTTAGGCAGCAATACTTGTATTTATTTCACTTTAGAACCAACCTTTTAATCACCAACATGATTTAGGAATAGGAGTAGAGGGTAGGCAGATGAGCCTAGGCCGGGGGGAGGAGGGAAGAAGAACCTTGGAAGTCCCTCTCTGTGGCAGAACCTCACAAATCCAAGCCCGGCCTCCCCCGGCCCCAGTGTATCCCATATGCAGTGTTGCTGGAGGCCCTTGCCCTGCGAAATGTGCGGCAGCTGGAAGACCTTGTTATTGAGGCCGTGTATGCCGACGTGCTTCGTGGCTCCCTGGACCAGCGCAATCAGCGGTTGGAGGTTGACTACAGCATTGGGCGGGACATCCAGCGCCAGGACCTCAGTGCCATCGCCCGAACCCTACAGGAGTGGTGAGACCTGTGTGCTGGCACTGTCCCGTCTCTTCACACCCCAAGAAAGGGAGAGGTGCTTTGGAGGGGTGAGGGATGGGCTACAGAGGTGGAATCCAAGAGGATGAAGCGAACTGAGCTCATTCCTCCAGAAGCTTCTGACAGGAGTGGAGGGGCTTGGGAGGCAAGAGAGAGGAGACGGTGTCCTTGGTATAGTAACTGGGGGAGGGAATGGCAAGGGGTGCTCTTGAGAGGGTCCTCACTGGGAAGGTGGTTATCTGAGGCTGGATTCAACCTCTTAGTCTGTAACCAGTGCTGTCCACAGGCCCTGGCCCTCTTCTACTTCTGCTTTTCTCTTCATGTCCTTGTTTAACTTTAATTAATTAATACATGTGTTTTTTTCCCTTCTTTAGCACCCCCTATGCCGTTTTAGCTTTAGTTCCTACTTCATCTTGCACATCACTCCTGCCACTGCCTTATACCTGTCCTGTCCTATCCTATCCTATCCTATCCTAATCCTATCCTATCCTATCCTATCCTATCCTATCCTATCCTATCCTATCCTATCCTATCCAGTGTCCTTCCAGCTCCTGGGAACATTGTTGCAGGTGGTTTTGCAGATGCCCTAGTGAAAGTTCCTAACTCAGACAAGAGTTTGCAAATCAGGATCTGGGGTTCTTTCTGAGTCTATTTTTAGTGAGTCTGATCACAGCTCCCTGCCGACACTTCTCCCTCCCGGTTCCTGCAGGTGTGTGGGCTGTGAGGTAGTGCTGTCAGGCATTGAGGAGCAGGTGAGCCGTGCCAACCAGCACAAGGAGCAGCAGCTGGGCCTGAAGCAGCAGATTGAGAGCGAGGTAAGCTGGCAGGGGAGCAAGACGGAACCATTGCCCCAGCCTGGGCCGGTTTTCCAGTGCAAAGGGCTTTGGACAGCGGCCGTAGCAGACAGACAAGGTGGACAGGAACCTTCTTTGTTATTTCCCACTCCTTTCATCCTGACAGGTCGCCAACCTTAAAAAAACCATTAAAGTTACCACAGCAGCAGCAGCTGCAGCCACAACTCAGGACCCTGAGCAACACCTGACTGAACTGCGGGAACCAGCTGCTGGCACCAACCAGCGCCAGCCCAGCAAGAAAGCCTCAAAGGGCAAGGGGTGAGCCAATGTGATAGGAATTGCTTGCTTCCGGGGTGCCTGCTTTTCCTTGGGAGACCTGGCTGCACTCACTCCCTTTAGTCATTTGCAGGGGGGTAGGGAATGGGGGGAGCCTTCGGGGTTAGGGGATTCCTTGCAGCTTCTCTCTCTCTCTCCCCCTTGCCAGGCTCCGAGGGAGCGCCAAGATTTGGTCCAAGTCGAACTAAAGGGACTGTCATTTTTTCCCCTGGAGATAGGGGGGTCCCAGCTGCCTGCCTGACCCTTAGGAGTCCTCAAAGAGCCTTCCTGTGCCCCTGGCCAGCTGATAATCTTAGGTTCATGACCTTTCACCTCTCTTCTCTCCCCTACCCCCAAGCATAGGTCACACACACCTTCTCTAGGGGGGAGGCAAGTATAAGTCATGTTTTTGTTGGTACTTTTTGTTTTCTGTGACTTTCTTATGTGTCCCATTGTCCCCCTCACCCTTCCCACCGTGCTCTCCCTCCTATATTTGTAAGAGCCAGCATCTGTCCTTGTTTCTTCCATGTCATTGAATAGGTGGGGCTGCTGTGTCTCCAGTGTAACCCATGTGGTCCTTATCTTACCACCCCACCCCTGCATGAGTCATCCCCAACTCCTGCTCCTACCCTCAGCCCGTTTGGGCAGCATCTGCAGAGCCGTAGGGCTTCCGCCTTTGTTCCCACCCTGAGAGTCCTTGGAGCCAGTCTGCCATTCTAGGAGTCACTGGACACTTTCGTCCTAGAATTCGGTCACACTACAGTCCTGTCCTTTCCTCTCACCTCCCCCCTGGGTCCTGGGAATGCTGCTGCCTCAGTGACCACAGAGCCTAAGAAGGGCAGCTGTTTCTTGAAATGTCAAGAGATGGTTCTTTCTTGGCTCTGGCTATCTTGGAAAGCCTGATGGCAATCCTGGAAGGATTTATACTTCCTTTTGTGAGTTTTGTGGGGAAGGGAAGGGGATATAGATTGTATTAAAAAAAACATATATGCATATATCTATATATAACATAATACAGAAATAAATCTATGAGAAATCTATCTACAAACATGCCCTGAACTGGGTATCTTCTGTCTTTTTCTTTAGATTTTTCTTTATCCTCACCTGAGGATATGTTTATTGATGTGAGAGAGAGAGAGATTGAAACATCAGTGTGAGAGAGAAACATTGATCCGTTGCTTCCCATACGTGCCCCGACAGGGTATCGAACTCAACCTTTTGGTGTATGGGATGACATGCCAACCAACTGAGCCACCTGGCCAGGGCTCGTCTGTCTTTGATACTTGTGGATGGGAAGAAGGTTCATTCTGGCCCACTCTAAAGTAAAGTGCTGGAAAATGAAGAGAACCAGATATTAGCTGCTCAGTCTTGGGCTACATGACTCTGAACAGATTGCTCAGTATCTCAGCATTTATTCAGAAGCAGTGGGTACTTCGTGAGCACTGACGTGTGACAGGCACCGGAGGTGCAAAGTGATGATTGCTGTCCCTGCTCTCCAGCAGCTGAGTTCAGCCTGTTTCCTTCCACCTGACAGAATTGTAGGGGGAAGAATTGACAGGAAACTTCAGTTCTTGCGTCAGAACCACATAGAACTCTCACGTCGCAGTAAGAAGCGGCAGTCAGGCGCTCGTCCTCTGTCTGAGGCAGAGCTGCCCTAGCACTGTGCTGAGAGGATTGGCCTTGGCCATAGTGAACTGCTGTGCACTCCCTAGAATTGGGGAGCTGTAGTGCAAGGGACGGTTGGCACCCCCACACATTTGCATGTGAGGCGGTTGCCTCCTGAGGGTCCCAGTGTTGACTCAGCAGCTCTCCAGAACTTGTGCTGTTCTCTAGTGGAGGACGTTTTGGACAGGCCACTCTTTACTGGTCCTCAAGGTGTTAATCATAGAACTAGAGAATGGGGGCGTGATCCTGAGTCTTTGATTAAAGTGGCTGGGTAAGCTTATTGTCTTGAAGAGGCAATGGCGACAATGGAACCATTCCAATGAGGCCTATTTCAGGAGCTGCCATTCCTGGCTTCTCATTGTAGCTTTTCCCTTTTTGGCACCAGGGACTAGTTTCATAGAAGACAACTTTCCCAGACTGTGGGGAGAGGGTGGACAGCAGGCAGAGCTCAGGCAGTAATTAGAGCGGCATCCACGGATGAGGAGAGGGAGATAGGGGACCCCTGCTCTAATGTATAGAAATTGCTCGTTCCTTGTGCTTGAAACCTGTCTCCCGTCCTGCCCTTGCCAGTTTTTCTCTTGAACTTGGTGTCTTGTTTTCCTGCAAGCTGGCTTCAGCTAATGGCTCCATAACTTCTTGACCTCTCTAGTTCCATCCATCATTGATGGCTCTGAAGTCTAGTGTGGGCTGGGCTGGTACTGCTTGGCCTAATGCCCAAAGATGGAGGAGGACCATTCACAGCCTCAAGGACGTGCAAATGCAGTTTCTCTTTGACTTGCAGAGATGGGCTCTTGACCCAGGCATGGAGAAGAGGGAGCAGAATATTTTTGGGCTCAGTTTTTAAGCATGAAATTTGGTTCAGTATTTAGGGATTCCATGTATAACTAAGCTCAGGGTACCAAGAAAATCTTCCCGAGAATCTCATCACTACTGGAAGCATACACTCACAGGCCGACCCCTACCATACAGCAAACTCAGATGGCCGGAGGGCTGGACCACTATGGTTAGAGGAGGAGGAGAACTTGCTTTCATGAGAATTTGGAGTTTGTGCACATGAAACAGATGCCACTAAAGAGATAAGCCAGAGTCTCTGAAGCTGAAAATCTGCATTTGGACTGGTGCGTATCTTTACGCACAAGAACGGACGATGTCTACAGTCAGTATTTCATGAAATCCTGCTAAAGAGAGAAAAAATCCTCCACTTAGACAAGTGTAGGCAGTATATTAGTTATCTGTTGCTGTGTACAAATTATCCTAAAACTTAGTGGCTTAAAACAACATGCATTAATTCAGTTTCTGTGTTTTGGGACTGGGCACAACTGAGCTGAGTTTTCTTTAGGGTCTCTCACAAGGCTACAATCAGTGTTAGGGCCATATTATTTCAAGGTTCCAATGGGAACGACTTATTTCCCAGCACACTCAGCGATTGTCAGCAGAATGCACTACCTCATGGACCGAGGACCTCATTTCCTGCTTACTTGGTTAGAGGCCGACCAGGTAGCCCTCTCCATCAGAGCAAGAGACTACATGAGTAAGGTGAACTAACAATCTTTTGTAAACCTAACCGCAGAAGAGACATCCTGTCACTTACCAGTCACTAGGTCTAGCCTAGTGACCATCAGAAGGCAAGGATCATTGGAAGCTGTATCAGAAGTTTCCTACCACAGGCGGGGAGCCACTAGCATTAGATCAAAGGGGAGCTTTTGGAAATGCATATTCCTGAGCCTTACTCTCACCCCCATTCCTCCTGAATTAGAATCTCCAGGATGTGGAGTGGAAATGTGCCTTCATTGCCCTCATCGGCTCAGCTCTGAGCAGTGCGGTCCCATTTATAAAGCAGACTTGCCTAGATTAGTGCTGAGAAGGCTTCTACTGCAGGGCATTGCAGGACAGGTAAGGAGGCCCAGGATCACCATCTGGGAGAGAAGGGTGAGCAAAGGCAAAACTTGGAGGGCAGGACGAGGAAGAGGACTTGCCCTGTCCTTTGAGGTTCTTATGTATACGGTTATATAATTAAGTGTGGTAAGTGCTGAGAAGTAGAGGGTGACATGAAGGCATGAAACAGGCATCTATACATCTTCCCTGGGAGCAGCAAAGCCTCCAAAGAGTCACCTTTAAACTGAAGCTAGAAGTGCAAACTGCAGTTAACGAATAAAAGGGAGAGGGGATAAGCATGGGGGTGGGAGGAATAGTGGGGGTGAAGGGCTGGAGGCAGAAAGGTTTCACCCTGTGGCCTACTTGCCTCTCCCCTATATGAAATGCATAGTTTGGAAGATGGGGCAGGGAATACAGTGCGATGCATTAACTTGCTCACTTGTCCATTTAATCAATTGATAAATATGTCTTGACCGAAAATCTGAAATAATACAAACCATAATGTTACACTTCCGGACATGCGGTTGTGGATAATTTCTGTGCTTTTGCTTCTCTGTTTTATAATCTGTGGTAATTGCTAATAGTAAAAGCTATCACCTATAAGTGCTTACTATAATCTAGCACTATTCTAAGTGCCTTATGTATACAAAGTCATTTACACAACTTTTTGAGATTGACACAATTATCCTCTGCTAAAAAAGACAAAGGACGTACAAAGGTTATGTACAATAATTTGCCCAGGATTACATAAGTTATAAACGGACAAGGCACACCCTACCCTGTCTCCCCTGTGCTCCTGGACAGAACACATGGAGCAACCGAGATCTCAGAGAAGTAAATGAAAGGGAGAAAGAAACCAGAACTCTAAGTTCCACCAAACCAGTAGTGAGTTCACTGTTTTTCCTCCTCTAGCATCACCCAGAATGGACTCAAGGCAGCCAAAACCTAGAAATGGACATCAGCTGTGAACTCAAAGAGCTCCTCCTGGAGCCCTCTATTGCTGGTCTGAGGAGCAGGAAGGGACTCCTAAGGGTCAGAGTGGGGAAACCCTGTTTTCTTTTGTCCCTTTCTCCCGCCTCCAGCCCCAGGCATACCATGGTGGCGGTAGTTACAGCAATGACAGTGAGAGTGGCTCAGCAGGCACTTAAAATTCTGACTAGACAAGTTGTAGCCCCACAAGTGTGAGGTGAATCCCCTCTGTTCTTTCCTTTGTTCTTTTGAGGCTTGGCCCAAACAGTGGGAAATGCCCGGCAGACTAGAGAAACTAAAGCCCCAACTTTTTGGTTGGAGGCCTGGGAAGGGAAGCTCCAGAGAACCACAAAGCGTCAGGAAGATCACAGGAGGAAAATCAAAAGGACAGCCCCAGAGAATTGTGTCAACTCCTGGGCTCACCTCTGAGTTGCTCAAGCATGGATCAGACCCTAAACAGTTCAACCAAAGCTTTGTGAACTGAGCGACAGTCTGGACCACTGTCCAAGTCTGCCTGACCCCTGAGTGGTGCACATGCAGGACTGATCCACGTACCTCCACAAACTGAAAATCGAGCTGATGATGGAACCACAGTGAAAAGAAGGCAGGTTGCTGCCTGAACCCAAACTGGTTAATTGCTTGTTAAAACAGAAAACATTCTTGCCCTGACTGGCATGGCTCAGTGGGTTGGGCATTGTCCCACAAAGCAATAGGTGGCTGGTTCGATTCCTGGTCAGTGCACATGCCTGGGTTGCGGGCCAGGTTCCCGGTTGGGGCCACTTGAGAGGCAACCAATTAATGTTTCTCTTGCACACCAATGTTTCTTTCACACATTGATGTTATTCTCCCTCTCTTCCTCCCTTCCCCTCTTTCTGAAAATAAATAAATAAAATCTTTTTAAAAATTCTCTTTAGGATTTTAACAAGATCCAGAGTCTCAAAACAATATTGAAAATATCCAAGATAGCCTGGCGAGGTTTCTCAGTTGGTTAGTGTTGTCCTGTTACACCAAGGTTGAGGGTTGATCCCCGGTCAGGGCACACACAAGAACCAACCGATAAATGCATAAATAACTGGAACAACAAATTGATGTTTCTCTCTTTCTCCCCTCACTCTTCTTTTATCCCTTCCTCTCTCTCTCTCAAATAAAGTTTTTAGCTTTACTTATTTATTTTTATTGATTAATTTTAGAGAGGGAATAAAGAGAAACATTGATTTGTTGCTGTACTTACTGGAGCATTCATTGGTTGATTTTTCTTTGTGCCCTGACCAGGAATTGAATCTGCAACCTTGGAGTACTGGGATGGTGCTCTAACCAACTGAGCTACCTAGCCAGAGCCTTCTAAAATCAATTTTAAAAATATCCGGGATACAATCTAAAATTACTCATCATACAAAGAAATCTCCAGGGAGAAGACAACCAACCCCAAGATGACAGAAGTGTTGGAATTTAAAGAAAAGTCTTCAAAGCAGTATAAACATGCTGGAAGAAGAAACAAACGGAAAGAGAAAGTTTCAGCAAAGAAATGGAAGATGTAACCCTGACTGGGTAGCTTGGTTAGAGCATCATCCTGATAAGCCAAGGTTGCAGGTTTGATCCCCAGTCAGGGCACATGTAAGAATCAACCAATGAATGCATAAATGGGTGGAACAATGAATTGATGTTTCCTTCCCTTCCCCTCTCTGTCTAAAATCAATTAAAAAAAAATTTTTTTTTTAAGAAATAGAAGATATACCGAGGAGGGAGGAGGGAACAGTGGGGGGAAGGTTTCCAGGAAACACTATAAAGGACACATGGACATAACCAAGGGAGAAGGTGGGAGCAAGGGGGGGAGGTGGGATTGGCTGGGGGGGGGGGGAGTGGGGGGGAGGAAATGCAGACAACTGTAAATGAACAACAATCAAGTAATAAAATCTTAAAAAAAAAAAAGAAATAGAAGATATAAAGAAGAACCAATGGAAATTTTAGAACTGAAAAATAGGCCCTGGTTGGTGTGGCTCAGTGGACTGAGCACCAGCTTGTGAACTAAAGGGTCACTGGTTTGATTCCCAGTCAGGGCACATGCCTGGGTTGTGGGCCAGGTCCCCAGTGGGGAATGCTCGAGAGGCAACCGTACATTGATATTTCTCTCCCTTTCTTTCTCTCTCCCTTCCCCTCTGTCTAAAATAAATAAATAAAATCTTTAAAAAAAAAAAGAACTGAAAAATAGGAATAACCAAAATAAAATGTTTGCTGGAGAGGTTTATTAGCCTCTCCAAGGAGATGACAGAGGAAAGAGTGAATTTGAAGACTGATCAATATAAATTATGCCATCAACCAACAGAATCTAATTGAAATTTATAGAACACTCCCCCAACACAGAAGAATACACTTTTTATTTTCAAGTGCACATGGAACATTTACCAAGATAGACTATGTCCTGGGTCATAGATTTCAGCAAAGGTAAAAGAACTGAAGTTATAAAAGTTATGTTTTCTGACCATAGTGGAATTATAACTAGAAATCAATAACAGAAAGCTAACAATGAAATCTTCAAACACCTGGAAACTAAACACATTTCTAAATAACCCATGGATCAAAGACAAATTGGAAAATATTGTGAACTTAACAAAAAAATATATAAAATATCAAAATACATCACATGCAGCTAAAGCAGCAACAGAGGAAAAATTATAGCATCAAATGCTTATATTAGAGAAGAAGAAAGACCTAGTCAACAATCTACACTTATACCTTGAGAGGGTACATAAAGAAGAGCAGAAAGAAACACAACAAGCAAAAGGAAAACATAATAGCAAAATCTAATGAAGTTGAAAACAGAAAAATAGAAAAAGTCAATGAAACCAAAAGCGTATCCTTTGAAATGATCAATTAAGAAAACCCTCTAGTCATGCTGAGAGAAGAGAGAAGACACAAATTACCAATATCAGGAATAAAAGAGAAGATACCAGTACACACTCCTCAGCTACTAAAAAGTTAGTAAGGGAACACGAGCACACATAAATTCAACAACTTAGATGACATGGACCAACTCCTTGAACGCGCAAGCCACCAAAACTCACCCAAGAAGAGAGATACAAATATCAAATGTACAACTATAAAACTTTTAGAAGATAACATAATAGAAAATCTTAGTTTCCCAGAACTGGCAAAGCGTTCTTAGGTATGACACCAAAAATATGATTTATAAAAGAAACAAGTGGTAAGTTAGACTTCATCAGAACTGAGTACTTTTTCTTTGAAAAAACATCAAGAGGAGAAAAAGACAAGCTACAGAGTGGGAAAACATACCTGCAATTCCCTATGTGGCAAAGAACCAACCAGAATATATAAAGAACCCTCAAAACTCAACAGTAAGAAAATAAATAACCCAATTTTGAAAAATGGTTGAAAGACTTAAACACTTAATCAACAAGACTGTAATGCTGGCAAATAAGCACATGAAAAGATGCTCAACATCATTAGTCATGAGGGAAATACAAATTAAAATCACGAGCTATCTGTTAAAAGAAATACAATACCTACACATCCAACACAATGGGTGAAATAAAATAAAAACTGACAATACCATCTGTTTGCAAGGATGCAAAGCAAGTGGAACTCTATTGTTTTGCCGGTGGGAATGCAAAATGGTACAGCCATTTTGGAAAATAGTTTTTCATTTTCTTATAAAATATACTCTTACCATAGACCTAGCAATCCCATTCCATTTCATTCTAAAGAAAGTAAAACCTATTTACACAAAAATGTGTACAGGAATGTTTATAGCAGCTCTGTTCATAATTGCCAAAAACTGGAGAATGGTCTTTGACAGGTGAATGGATAAACAGTAGAATACTACTCAGCACTAAAAAAGCTTGAACTAGTGCCCTGGCTGGAGTGGCTCAGGTGGACGTTGTCACACAGACTAAAAGGTTGCTGGTTCGATTCCAGTTGGGGCACGTGCCTGGCTTGAGGGTTCCATCCCCAGTTCCATCCTCCACGTGCAGGAGGCAATGGATCGATGTTTCTCTTCCTCTCTTTCTCCCTCCCTTCCCCTCTCTCTAGAATCAATTAAAGAAAGAAATATTTTAAAGAGAATTGAACTATTAATACATGCCACAACATGAGTGAATCTCAAAGGCTAAATAAAGCTGAGTGAAAGAGCCACTCTCAAAAGGTTATATACTATACAATTTCATTATATGACATTATGGAAAGGCAAAACTATAGCAATGGAGAACAAATCAGTGGTTGCCAGGAGTGAAGGAAGGGTGTGGCAACTACAAAGCAGAAACAGGAAAGGGTCTGGGGTGGAGATGCTTTGATCCTGATAGTGTGTTTACACAAACCTGTATATATTTTAAACTTCATAGAAGCTACACACCTAGCAATTTTATTGCATATTAAAACAAATAAGCTCTGGCTGGTGTGGCTCAGTGGACTGAGCACTGGCCTGCAAACCAAAGGGTTGCTGGATCGATTCCCAGTCAGGGTACATGCCTGGGTTTCGGGCCAGATCAGTAGGGGGCTTGTGAGACGCAACCACACATTGCTGTTTCTCTCCCTCTCTTTCTCCCTCCCTTCCCTTCTCTCTAAAAATAAAATAAATAAAATCTTTTAAAAAATAAAATATTAAAAAAACAGACACACTGGGCTACTGGCAGTCTGTCCTTTTAAGCACTATGCTATTACTTGGGTAAAATTTCATATAAATTTAAAACATTTTAAATCACTGAGGAAGTTTTTACTTAAAGGACCCCCATTAGTATCATTTGTGTTTATCCAGATTTTGAGTCCCGGCTCTAACAGTGCTAGTAGGTAGCTGTATGATCAACAAGTCACCTCTGTTTCTCCTGCTGTAACATAGGAGCCGGGGTTTGGATGACATCTGTCACTAAGCTGCCTTGGAATCCTCTCCAGCCCCAAGATTCTGCTTTAGTATGTCTGGGGTGGTGATTCCAATCTGCCGCCACATTTGGGAACATCCAGAGGTGATCTCTAAGGTTTCTTTCAACTCTAAAGTTATATACTTGATTTGCTTAAATCAAGGACTATCTTATCTGTATTGGGAATGTTTCTGTCCTTCCCTGCCACGTTGGGAATCTGCCCCCACCGTCCAACTGCTGCCAAATCCAGGATATCTTTAAGTTCACCAGTAGTTTTCTAAGAACCTAGCTTTGTTTACTTTCATCAAACCGTTTCCCACCTCCATGTCACCTGACTCTTCCCAGGGTATTTCTGCTCCCTCTCCTAGAGATTCAGTCCCATCCCTCTAGCCCTTCCCCATGCCCCTTTCTCTCCCACCCTCCAATATCATGTGTCCATGTGTCCTAGCCTCAGACCCCTCGGACATTTGGCTGATCTCCTTGGCTGGAGAATACTAACATCGTGGGGATACTTGTCTAGAACCAGCAAGTTCTCCAATGGGAAGTGACAGAGCAGATGAAGAGCTTGAAAGGGATGCTGAGGCAGCACCCTCTTGCTATCCCAAAGATAAGGTCTTCCGGGAAGAAGAAAAGAATCATAAAGGGCAGAGAAAAGGCATGAAACTCTGAATGCTCACTCAGTTCATCTCATCTCTCATCTCAGGGACAGTCCAGAGGGGCAAAGGGACTGAGTCAGGTGGTGGGGAGCACTACTTACTTCTCCTTGTCCCCTGAGATACCATTTAAGGCCAGACACCAAGGCTGGGAAGGCTGGGAAAGCTGTCAGCACGTTCCACAGTGGGCTTCAGGCTCACCCTCCCTAGCAGCTCTGCCAGCTTTCTGCATCCCAGGCCCTTTTAGGTGTTCTTCCCTCCAGCCCTGTCAGCTCTGTGCCCACCGCACCCCCCAGTTTCACCACGTGGATGGAGACTAGGTAGGGGGCTCCTTGGGAGAACCAGCTATTCAGTCTTTTTTCCCAGTGCCCCCAGTCTCCTTAGCTATTTCTCTTACCTCTCAGCACCTCCTGTGTCTAACTGTCCCTGTCTTCATTTCTCCTGTAGTGCAGCCTCACCTGGCTTCCACCTCTCCTCTCTGAAGACACCAGTGATGTATAAGGGAGAAGGAAAGGCTATTTTTTTTCTTTATCCCTAGCCCGAAAGGAATGGCCTGAGAGAAGGAATCCTTGACTCTTGGTACTCCTTCAGCCCCATTCCCAGGACTGGAAGCATAGGGCAGGATAGGTATACGGAGTTAAATAGACTGGAATATGTGGGCTAGGAGACCATACTGGGTTCTTACAGTCAGAGTGGATTAGCCCTTGTTTCTCTGGGTAACCTGTTTATATGACTTGGGCACTGGGTAGAGGAAGGGGGCATTGGGTAAAAGGTATTACTAGGACCTGAAGCCCTTTGTTATGGCAGGAGGGGGGAAAAGTCCCAAACTGCAAGAAGGGCTGGGTCAGAAAGGCCCAAAACATTTGTCTCTACCTGTTGGTCTGTGAAGCTGAGGAACGAAAAGAGTGAAAGATGAGAGTTGGTGGTTAGGAGAATGGAAGGCCGGAGGCTGAGTCAGGGCTAGTAAGATGATTTCCAGGTTGTGCCGAGAAGTATCGTAGGAGTAGGGTGGATGGAATCAAAGATGAGGACCACAGAGAGCACTGAAGGAGCAAGATTGGGACAGAGTAACTGGGGAGAAATCAGCCGCTTACATTCCATGCACTGTGTCAAATGCTTTCTCTGTACTAACTCACTTAATTCTCATAATTCTGAGCTACGAATCCATTATCACCACTGCCACCAGTGCCCAGAAAGTCCCATTTCACAAAGCAGGAAACTGACGTTGAAAAATTAAGAATCTTCCCCAGAGTCCCAGCTAACTGGTGGAGCCAAGTCTTGCTCAGGCCAGTCTGTATTCATAATTTCACTTTATATAATTCGTAGTCTTCCACTAAGTTATCAGCCTCTTCCAGCCTATAATTTTCTGGGGTGAGGGGAGTAACCTAAGTGAATCTGACCATGCCCTGTGGACACCTGTTGGACGGAGGGCTGAGGGAGTGGCTATGGTGCATGACACTGGGCCCGGATGGAGAGCTGACCAGAAATAAAACGTCAGCATTCCTCCGGAGAGTTCCTTTCCTGTCTCTGCTTCCTGACCCTCACCCCACAATGGCAGACAGGTCAGGAAGTGACAGGAGATTGGTTCTTCAGCACCTCACTGGGTGGCTGCTGCTACAAACTTCCCACAACATATCACGGCAGAATGACAGTGACAGGCCTAGGAGTAAGTGCTGAGTTGAAGGGTGGTCCTCACCCAAGAGCAGGGAGCAGGGCTGAAATTAGTTCACGTGTCTGAAAGCCAGAACCCGGATGGGAGAGCTTGTGAAGCACTGGAGTGACTCACCAACATGGAAATAAGGACAACCCTTGCCCTGCTGCAGCCCCCACTCAGAACTACACCCATGTGTGGGCACTGGAACCAAAACCCAGGTCAAGAGGTTGGGCACTAACTGTAGCCTAAGACTTTATAGGTAAAAGGGACCTGCATAGCTGAGGTCCAGGGAAGTGAATGACCTGCCCAAGACCACATGGCTAGGTTGGTGGCAGAGCTGAGCTGAGCTGAGAGCCCAGTCCATGGGCTCCTTGTACAACTCCAGTGCTTTTTCATGTGCTGCTTCCTCAAGAGACTGAAGAAGGCTACTCCCACGGCTAGAGGAAGTAAATGTATCCATCTGGACACAGCACAGGTTACACTTGGAAGCTGAGGGCTGTGAACACTTTTGAGTTCCATCATCCATAACTCAGAACCCAAGTGGAGATGGATTAACTATACCTATTTAACTTCTGGGATTCTTGGATTATTTTAGCCACGCCACTGGGTTGGTTCCCTTTTCCCTCATCAAGCATCCTCACCAGCCCTACCTAATGAGTTTTAACACCTGCCTAGGACAACCAAGTCAGTGCCTGCTTGATGAGCTCAACTTCTCCTCTCTGCTCACTCAGCAACTGGACAAAATCCTCTTGAATCTGTTTGTCCATCAAAACCTCCCTTTGCTGAGAGGACCCAGAGCCTTGAATTCTGGGTGGTGGTTATTGGATTTTATGCCTTTGATTTACCAGCAAAAAAAGAACTGAAGTTTTGGGGTTTTTTTGTTTGTTTGTTTTGGTAGAGGAAACCATCAACAGACTCACCAGGCAAGCATTTGTCATCATTAATAAGTTCCTGAGAGAAACAGAGTGGCCCATTTGGCTGAGCCTGGTCAAGCAAGAGTAACCGTCTTGAGAAATTTGAGCACTTCATGCCCTTTCTGTACCGCTCAGGTTCCAGGTAAGTTTTCCCCTCTGGTCTCCTTCCCTGGGCTCAAATTCTCAACAACTGGTGGTGGAGGGTTTGAAGAATGTTTGGTGGAACATTGCTGACCCAAGTTCCTCCCCCTTGAAGGCCTACATAGGGTTATCTGGGCTCCTTCCTGCTCCATACCACAAGTGTTCTTTCCCGCAGTCCATGGGAGAGACTATGCCCGAGGGACCAGGGGCAGCGAATTCCTCAGGCACCTATGAGATAGATATGCCCTACATTCCTCCTGACAAATGAAGTTACAGCAAAAGCAAGGGAGAGAGGCAGTAAGACAGCTGCTTACATTTTATCGTCCTAGACTGGCCCCGCTGAGTTCCACTGCTGCTTCTCATTTGCCAGTGCTGACAGTCCCAATGTTATTACCACTGAGGCACTGGGCTTGAACTTGAGTTAGGAAGGCCACACATAAAGACAGAGGGAAAGTAAGGACCTGACTAGGAGACAGGAGGGTTGAAATTGAACAGAGAAAAGATAAAAAGTAAAGCCAGAGTGCCACTTGGTTTTTTCCCATTCTCCTTTATTCCATAAACACCTAGTTACAAGTCGCACAAATCAAAAAATAAAGGCAGAGAAGGGTACAGGGTGACGTGTGGGGGTGGGAGGGGAGAAAGGGTCTAGAGCCAGTCCTCTCTCTCCACACACAGCCCTGGATGAGGGCTACAGCCCCTGCAGAGCAAGGGATCTGAGGAGGAGGTGGGCAAAGATCCAAGGTAGCTGAGGGATGGAGGAGGCCCCTGAACCCAGAGCTCCTCCAGAAACCTTCAATGTATGGCAGGGGTAGAATGGGAAATGTGAGGAAATTTAAGGACGGAGCAGCAAAATGAAAAGTCAAGTTAGTGGATACAGGAGAGGTGGAGTCATCGTGGTAAGGGGGTTAAAGAAGGAAAATGTAGGCAAAAGGGGCAGTGAAAGGCTCCTCCTGGGACCTCCAGGGGGAGGTGGAGGCCAGCTTGCCTGTTAATTTAATATTAAAGTGGGAGTGGGGGTTGGAGAGGAAAAGGTTCTATCGGGGGATGATTTCTGAGCCTCTCAGCCTGTACCTAGAGGGGAGAGAGATGAGCACAAGTCAAAGGAAGACAAATGATAAAAGCCAGGAGTTGGGGTTTACTCCCTATTCCAGGGAGAGCAGTCTTCTCTCTTTCCCTACCAACTAAAGCTTCCAGCGAAGGCGGTATTCGCCAGACACCTGGACCGTCTCTGCCTCAGGGCAGAGTAAGGAGCACAGGCACACTCCCTAACCCCCCTCCTGTGCTTGACATCTAACAACTCCTCTCCCTCAAATACTTACAAGAGAGGCTGAGGGCCCAGGGCCCTCACCAGTCATAGCGGCGGGACTGTCGGGAGGGGGAGTCCTCGGGTCCCTGTATGGCCAGACGGGGAGGCCCTTCAGCCCTTCGGCCCCCACCCCCTGAAGCCTCATGCCGTCGAAATTCCAGAGGGCGCTGCTGCCGGAAACGAGAAGTCTCCCTCCGCCACTCATCATCAAATGCTGCGGCCTCACCTGAACCGGAAACAGAGCAGACACGACACCATCTACTGACAGCCTGGCTTCTGGAGGAAGACCTAAGAGTGAGCCACAGGCCTCTAAGCCCGAAAAACTGCCGTGGAGGCTAAAAGGTGTGTCGGGATGTGTGGGGGAGGGCAACCTCATTTAGCAATTTTTGGTTCAGTGTGGTTCCTGGAAGCCACTAGCAGGCCCAAGGCGTGACCACCACAGAAGGAAATCAGGAATGGGATAATTATTTAGTTAGGGAACAGAGTCCCAAATACACAGTAAGTATTTAACAAATATTTGTTGGTTTTTAAAAAAGAGAGAGAAAAACAATGGATCCAGGTGGACAGGGTAGATTATTACCAGTATCTTACTTAGGTGACAAAGCTTACCCCTCCCTGGTGACCTGGCTCGGCCCCTATACCAACAAGGCTCCACGTGAGGTAAGAGTATGAGGCTCACTATGCTTTGCCTTCCAAAATATCTATGGAGGTAGGGAGAAAAACTGGGTATCTCCTAGCTCACAGGAACTGGGCTAGGGATTACTGGACGGGAAGCTGGGAGGGCGAAGAGCAGGCAGTAAGGCTCACTTTCATCCAGGTTGATGTAATCCTGCCGCTCCTCCTGGTCCCCTGTGCGGTGGTTTCGGGAGCGCTGGAGGATGTGGGCCCGGTCTCGGATGTGATGCCCAATGGACATCTGCTCTAGTCCACTGTCCGAGTCCCGTACGGTCCTCCGAGTCTCCCGGATCTGGGATGAGGCAGAACACAGCACCCTCAGCTGCCCCTTCCAAAGCGCAGGCCACAGCAACCCAGGACAGACAAAACTACCCATGACCCAATCTTGAAAAAAGAAGTCAGGGTTTCTATGCTTGCCATTCTCTGACAGAAGAGAAGTTCTCCAACTCACCCCGCCTGGTGCCGAGCGCATTTCTGAGGTCTCCTGGTAGACCTTGGGGGCACCATCACCAGTATTGGAGTAGGAGATGACAGTGGAGGATGAGAAGGTCTGGCAGTTGCCTCCAGCAGTCATGTGCTCCTGAGAAGGAAAGGGTACAGAGGGACTAAAGGGGAGGGACTGTCCTCTGGAGACAGGATCCCACACTTCAGTAGCCTGTTCGTGCTCAGATCTTCCTCACAAAATGTGAAAACGGAGGCAATGTTAGGACTCATCATCACCCCCCCATTCCTCTGAGTCCAACCCGAACAAGAAGGGCCCTCAGAGATCAGGCCTCACTGCCCACTTAATGAGAGTGCTGCTGCTGCTGCTGCTTCGCGCTCAGGCATGAGGACAGACACTGGGACCAGTGCTCTCCAGGTCAACTTCTTTACCCAGCCTGATCCCTTCTCTAGCGCACTCTTCCCCACTCCTGCCTCTGAGGACTCAAGGTGGTGCCAGCGGTCACTGAGGACAGGGCCAGGAGAGGGGACGGGGCAAGAGTCTCACCATGTTCCCAATCATGTCGTTCATCATCCCAAACATGTCCATGAAGCCACCCGACTGCAGCAGAGAGAGAGAAGGCAGAATCAGTGCTCCGAGATGACCCACTGGCTGCACGGCTACACAGTCCCTTCCTCTTCTTCCTTCACACCCAACAACTGCTTCTTCTCATTGTTCGTGAACACGTTTCTCTTCGTGTGTCTCTTCCTGTGTACTGCCACCCGCCCTCCTCGTCAGTCTCCAAGGCTGCTCTGATCCATTTTCCTTCTCCTCACTGCCCTATTTCCTCCTACCTTCAGGAAGCATGCCAAAGTTAATGGATTCTAACCTGTAAAGTGGTTGGGCATGAACTTGTAAACAAATCTAAAAACCATATGTAAGTGCCCCTTCAACTGCATCTCTCTGCTCAAAAGAATAAACTTCGTTAGACAACTACACTTCCCTAATGTGCGTGGCTCCTGAAAGGACAGGAGCCAGAATCGGCATCTTTACCTTACAGGGCTCATAGCACGCAGCAGGCCCAGAGCTTTGGGAACACTATAAAAAGACACTAGGGTTGCCCACGAGGCCATTCGCAGAGGCACATTTGGAAGTAATATCCAAGTGTACCTGAGATGGAAGGACACAAGAAGATGAGAACTTACCATCCCCAGCATCCCAAAGGGGGAGACAGCCCCAGTCTGCAGGAACACAGAAGGGACAGAAATTAGAGACCACATCCTATGTCACTGCAATCCCAAACCAAGTCCATGGCCTCAGCCTTTTTTCCATCTTCCTCACAAAACGGGATCACTAAGCCCTTCTTCCAGACCCCTTCTCCCCACTCCTAGGTGATTCCACTTGCTAAAGGTTGTAGTGTGAAGAAAATCAAATGCTTTACTAACTGCCCTCCAACCTTTCTTTGGGTCTCATGTACACTGCAGCACCATTACCTGCATCCTGCGGCTGGCAGGCCTGGTCCCTGGCATGTTGCCATCTGTAATGCTGAGGAAGGGGCTATATCCAAAGCCACCCGACAACATTCGGTTCATATGCTGACGGTGAATAGCAAAGGGGTCCCTGTGGAGTGAGTAGAGAGTACAGATGGCAGAAGGGCCAAGCAGTCAACAGCCCCTGCTCCCAAAAGAAAACAGTCCTAGGGAAACAGTGGCACAGACGCCTACTTCCCCTCTCAGTCAGAGCTGGAGCTGAGTATCCAGCCAGTTTCCATCAGTACCCACAGAGGAAACCCAGATGTCTGTTGGAATTACTCAGAGACCTAAAGTGGAGTGGGACGAGTGCTCTAGGGCATGAGGGGGAGGGCATACTCACATCAGGAACATGGGATCCTCAGGCTCCGCGTCCCTCATGAAGCGGAACATCCTGATTTTAGCTCCAGGGGGCTCCACACTGTAAAGATCTGATACTTGGAGGCAGCCAAGCATTGCACACCGGCTCAATACAGGGACTCTCAGAGCACTGTCCCTTCCAAATATTGTAGCTGGTCCCTCCCCCACCTCAAACGCCAGTGAGACCCTCTTCCAGGTGTTCACCACCCTCTAGGGAGATAACAGCTCTTCAAACCTCTCTCGCAAGGAGGGCCACGGAAAATTTTCCAAGCCTCTCAGTTTTCTGCCTCCTCCACTCATTGCCATCCTCTTCCCAAAACTCTGGCCAGAAGCAACCCCCC